>CAUYPO010058101.1:0-43689 GCA_963574435.1 Cheirogaleus major
ACTCTAACCCGGGCAACATAGTGATATTCTTTAAAAAAAAAAAAAAAAAAAAAAAAAAAAAGAGTTTCTGCTTTCTCTCTAAAGGAAGTCAGCCACTATAAGAGAAGTATAACTACCTGAAACTACCACGCTATAAGAAAACTGAAGCTAGCTAGCCATGTAGAGAGACTATGTGGGGAATTGAGGAATTCAGCTGACAGTGAACAGACTTCAGACACTTGACTCTAGTCAAGCTGTCCAATGTCTCCAGCCATTTGAGTTCTCTGAGGTGACAGCAGAAGTGAGCTATCCTTACTATGACCTATCCAAATTTCTTAATCAAAGAGTTGTAAGTAAATAAAATGGTCGTTGTTTTAATCCACTAAACTTTTAGGTAGCTTAGTGCACAGTAATAGGTAACATAAACACCACGAATAATAGAGATATTTATCATTGTTTTATAGAAAAGTCTTTATACTTTTGAAATACTTAAAAGCTTTGCATCTAGGAGTAGAACAGAGAATTTTACGTGTTTTTGCTTATCAAACTTCTATATTATCTTAGCAATAATGAAGACAGATCCCATTATTAAAGACACTGATGGCTAGATGTTACTACTGTAATTAACTTGCTTTTTTAATGGTTTCTATTGGCTTAAGATTTTACTATAAATTAGCAATCTATAAAATTTATTAATTATAAGATTAAATTTATTAATCTATAAATTGGCAGATTTCTTCATAGGATTAATAACACACGAACAGCTGAGAAACTACTAGACAATTTCATGTTAGCAATATTTTAATAAATTTACCTTGTAAATCAAGTACCAGTAACTCCCCTCTTGTATATTCATAAGTCCAGTGGCTAAAGGCTAGCATGATCTCTTCCAGCGTATTAGTTGGAATAATCTCATCACCGTTATTATTGTTGTATTTTCTAAATTCTCCAGTCATACATTCTTCTACAGCAAACCACTGTCCTGCTGAATGGCAATACAGCAGGAAAACTTCAAGGAACCTTATGAAAAATAGTTATAGGTATTACTAGCAGTTTAGTTGGTAAGATTCTAATTGATCTGCAAAATGGGTTATTAAATACTCAACATCAATCATGAAGGTCAAAAGGGACTGCCATCTATATAATACTAAAAGATTTCAGAAAAATTTAAAGATTTACCTTGGAGAATATGGGATGGATTTGGGTTTCATTTGATTGAAGGCAAATGTGAGCTTTTGTGCTGCTCTCTGTTGCTGAATTTCCTACAGAAGTGGTAAAAAACAAAAATAAAAAACCCTGTTTAACATGTAAACTAAGATTTTATTTGGTTTATTCATACCTCAGAAATGAAAAATATGAAGCTCAAATTATGTTCCACTGTTAAGCATTCACCAGCACTTACTCTGAGACAGAGATGCAGAACTGTATCTTCTTTATAAATACTTGACCATGTGTTAACCACCTCAGGAAGAAAAGATTTGATAATATAAAGATGCCCTGACTTGAGGATATCATGTTCTGACCAGGTACACTGCACTTTGACAGCTCTTCGCAAACCTCCGCCCATCTCTTCTTTACTTAAAAACTCTATTTTGGCACAAAGTCCTAGCTGTGACCAAGAAGACATGCTGTTATTCAGTATGTTGGGTGAACTCTCTTCCAAACGATACACTGTGACAGGCTCACCTGCAACATGAATGGAAATAGTTTAAAATCAAATTATGACTCTTTAAAAATGACGAAATAAAAATTGGTAGGTATTTTTAGTTAAAATTAAGCAAGGAATGAAAGATGAAATGGACTGAATCATAGTTTTATAAAAAGAAGTTTAAGAGCAACAAATCATGGGAAGTCAAGAATGTACTTTCATAATCTCTCTGAATGCATGTGTAATGATAGACATTTTTGAAATTCTGAACATTTTTAAGAAAAACTTTTAGAAAGCAACTAAAATTCTCAATACATTTCTGAGTTAAACTTTTAGACAGGAGATCTGAGCTATGTGTTCCACAGATTCTGTGATGTCAATTTATATACACATTCATTACTACAGAGTGGATTAAGAACTTTTCTGAATTAGAACACACCATTGCTTCTAGATATACCAGTAATAGATAAATTCCATACTTCTGACGCTTCCTTTTTCCATTCAAACACATCTCACCCTTGTAGTAGTTAGATTAAGAATTTACAAGAAACTGACAATTCTTTATGTGATCCCACCCACATTCTACATTATAGCTAAAAATAACTGAAGGGATTATTTTTCCTTTTATTTATTTAATTTCTGGATTTACCTCTTGGAGGCACCGGTGTGAATGGAATGCTTTGTGATAACCTCATCAAGTTGTTTCTTTCCACAGCTGCATAGAAATGAAAAAGAAATAATGAAATCTCTAAAGTTTCAAAATATTACTAAATTTTGTTTTTAATATTACTGACCTGAGTAATAGTAATTTGTATCCATAACTGGCTTAAATGGAGAAGCAAGACCTAAAATGGCAAATAAACGAATGAGACCATTTAAAAAGTACTAATGCAGCAAAAATTTTTGTTCAGATATTATCATAAAATCATCTTATCTTTCCTTCATATAACCTCTCCTCACAGGAACAGAAAAAACAAGTAATAAAATATGCCCATTTGAGGCAGCAGAATCGCCTTGAGCCCAAGAGTTTGAGGTTGCTGTGAGTGAGCTAGGCTGATGCCACGGCACTCTAGTCCGGGCAACAGATTCTGTCTTCCAAAAGAAAAAAAGGCCCATTATGTGCTAGATTACCCTATTTCATTATGCCATAACATGTGTACACCGTGTGTAAACATTATAGAATTGTAGAGGAGTACCTAATGCCTCCTGGTTGAAGGTCAATGGTTGTCTGAGAGGAAGAGAAGGGGGAAAAGAGCATAATTTGCAAGGCAGTGGTGTGTGTTCAGGGTTACATTTACAAAGGCATGGAAATTTTTAAGTGCATGTTACAATTGGGAAACTGTAAGCAGTTTAATATAAATAGGACTAATTGTATATACATCAGACTGACCTATAGAGTTTTTTGAACATATACACACCGAGATCTCACTCCAAAATATTCTATTTCTTTAGGTATGTGTCATCATACAAGTGATTCTCTACAAGTGATTTGAACATGCAGCTAAGATTGCAAATTAATGAGCAAGAGTATAGGCATATCTGCAGGAGGTGAAACTACAGAAGCAGGGAATATCACATTATTAGCTAATAACAAAGGACACTGGAAATGGGAAAAATATAAAGCAGAGGAGTGACAAGATCAGATCTTTTAGAAGAATCATTTCATTGGCAGAATATAAGACAGACTAGAAGTAAAACTACAAGCATGGAGCCCAAATTGCATGGTAATAGCTCACTATAACCACAAACCCATGGGCTCAAGCAATCTTCCTGCCTCATCTTCCTGAGTAGCTGGGATTACAGGCACATGCCACCATGCCCAGCTAATTTCTTATATATTTTTAATAGAGATGGGGGTCTCACTATGTTGCCCAGGCTGGTCTTGAACTCCTGGCCTTAAGCGATTCTCCCACCTTGGCCTTCCAAAGTGCAGGGATTACAGATGTGAGCCACTGTGCCTGGCTCCCACCTTGAAAACTGATTTGGCAGTAACTACCAAATGTGAACACAGGTATACCCTATGACCCAGCAATTTCATTCCCGAGTATATACCAACAAAAAATAAATACATATGTTTATCAAACAACACGAAGAAGAATGTTCATAGCAACAAAAATAGTAATAGCCATACACTGGAAGCTACTGAAATCCCCACCAAATAGAATGGATAAATAAATTCAATATAGTCAAATAAGGAAATAGTATGTAGTATACAGAATGCACAAACTACCACTATAGACAACAATATTGATGAATCCATAAAATGATATTAAAAGGAAGAAGATACAAAACAGTATATACTGTATGATTTCATTTATATAGACCATATGTATATACATGCACACACAAGCATACACACACACAAAACAGGCAAAACCGGGCTATTGTGTTAGGGGTAGGGGTTGTGAGCACATAAAGGACCTGGGATATCGGCCAAATTCAGTTTTGGGGTGCTGATTACATGAGTATGCTCACTTTGTTAGAATTCACTGAAGTGTGGGCTTATCTGCACTATTCTGTATGCTTACTATACATTTCAATGAAAGGTTTCAAAAATGATAGTCTGGCCAGGCTCACGCCTGTAGTCCTAACACATTGGGAGGCTTACTGGCAGGAGGATTACTGAGGTCAGGAGTTCAAGATCAGCGAGAGCAACACTGCAAGATCCCATCTCTACAAAAATTAAAAATTTAGCCAGGCATCATGGCATGTGCCTGTAGTCCCAGCTGCTCAGGAGGCTGAGGCAGGAGAATCATTGAAACCCAGGAGTTCAAGGCTGCAGTGAGCTATCATCACACTACCACCCCCACATGCCTGGGAGACGAAGTGAGAATTTGTTTCCAAAGGAAAAAAAAAAAAAGGTCTAAATTGAAAGCAGCAGTGAGATGTATAGGGGAGGATGGATTCTATAGATATTTAACAGATAAATGCAATAGGACTTTGTGAGTGCAAAGTTAAGGTGGTCAATGATAACTCACTCTCAGGTGTCATATAGCTGACTAAGTATTATTCATTAAAACATGGAATATTAGAGGAACGGGCTGGGTGACAGGGATTAAGTTGGAGGCGGTAACACTAAAGAGATCATCACTAACAGGATGGTTTACACGTTTAAGATCATCTATTTGTTTTTTTAACTTTTTTTTACTATTTAGAGACAGTCTCGCTCTGTTGTCCTGGCTAGTGTGCAGTGGCATTATTGTAGCTCTTTGCAACCTCAAATTCCTGGGCTCAAGCGATTTTCCCGCCTCAGTCTCCCATGCAGCTGGACTACAGGCATGCGCCATCACACCTGGCTAATTTTTCTATTTTTTATAGAGACAGGGTCTTGTTCTTGATCAGGCTGTTCTCCAACTCCTGAGCTCAGGCAATCCTCTCCTGGCTCGGCCTCCCAGAGTGCTAGGATTACAGGCGTGAACCACCATGCCTGGCCTGAATATCTATATTAAAGAAAAATTATATGAGAGAAATTTCCACGGCCTTAGCTTTTTCTAACTTGACGTATAAAATGTCTTACCTAGAATAATGTGGTATTTGCTATCATAGATCATGTATGCTTCTCATTTTTTCACATTAAATCTACCACATGGACTCACCATTTAATGTTCCTTCTTCAGGCGGCCTACAGAAACACCAAAAAATACAGTATGAGCTGTGCCACAATTTTAGTTTTGGCTATTATTTAATTTTTTGATTTTATGAAGTTATCATGAATTACTATTATTAAATATTAAATATCATTAAAGGAATTCTGATATTCAGATTCCCTTTGTTTGACTATTTGCCATTTCCCTTAGGCCAATCCCAAGCCATACATAGGTATGTATATATTTATATGCATCTACTTTATTAACAGCTTGTATCTCCAGTTTACTCCTACATAAATATTATTAGTGATTTGGTGTCAGACTGGAGGTCCTATACTGTAGAGCAAAATATTTCATGACTTCTGTATTTGTGGAGATTCATTCTGGTATTATAATAATACCCTGAAATGACTTTGGAGGATTCTAAAAATACTTCAATAGAATTGATGGGCAAAGAACTGAGAGAACAGTAAAACAATGTCATTCTGTAAAACTCAATTTCTGATATTGAAAAAAAAATTTTCCCAATGTTCAATATATTTTTATTTATAACATATATTGACACTAGGTGGAGGTTCTTTAATTCCAAGGATTCCAGTGAAAATTAGAGACACAGGTATAGCAAAAAGGAGAGTTGAATGGGAATCAAGGAAAACAGATTAGAGGCTTAGCTGCTCTCCCATTACACAGCTATGTAGCCTGCTCAGGACTGAAAGGACCAGATTCAGAAATGATCTCAGGAGTACAGGACCTCTCTGGTCCTTTTCCAGCTCTTACACTCTATTGGACCCTGATGTTTCCTGTAGATTTTCACCTTAATAATAGAAGTGTTTTCTTGTAAGAAGTATTTTGAACCCTAGCATCATCCCTTTGCCTGCTGCTGATAAATCACTCTTTTCTCATCACTCAAAGAGTTGCTGATCAACTCCACCCTTCTGGGTACTTCTTTAGGTCAGCATTCTGTAAGACAATGTTGTTAAGACACTAGAATTAAGATCAACTTCAAGCACCTATTCTGTATTTACATCCCATTGCTTTGGTTATAAAAGAAAATATTCCCTGAAGGGATCTGACTATAGGTAGGTCTTCCAAATGCCATTTCAGGGTTAGGATACTCAAAAATTTGAACAGCTGCTTATCCTGTGGCACCTGGTTTATTTTCTTCTCTATATATTAAGATCAATTTCTGATTCACAGAAGAGGGAAGTACTGTGGAATACACAATTTCCCTCAAATTGGCTTTTCTTCTCAAGTAGTCCATATTAGAGAGTAACTGTTACCACACTTTTAGTATCAAATGGGTGTCAAAACAAGACTTTTTTTTTTTAATTTTCTTTGGAATCTTAAAATACTAATTCCTAGGCCAGAAACACAGAGGTTATCTTAGATCCTTCTTTATCCTTATGTCTAATCTGTACTAAAAATTTTATTTTCTGGGGAAAATTACCTGTAAGATTGCCTTTGTTTCCACTTTGGGCTCTGGATTACATCAGCTTTATAGTAGATCTTCCTGTATGCAGGCTTTCTAATGTATACTGTGTATTACTGCTCTAATCGTCAAAGTGCTTTCCAAGAGCAGATGAAAGGTTTGATTAGAATGAAGGCTAGAGTACAAAACTAAAGTCTCAAACTAGGTCTCTGAACAAATTTATTCAAGAGCAAGATGGAAATGGGACTAAACAAAATCATAATTGTATTATATTACGAAGATTTTTGTAGAGCTGTAATTATAATTATATTAAATGATAAATTTAAATTTAAAATAACAAATTTAACTCATAATAAATGAGTTCCTCTAGTCTCACCTATATAAAGACAGGAAATGCCAGAATAATCATCACTCATAGATAAAAGAGCATTAAAAAGATGAGGCAAAGAGCAGAAAAAAGACAACATTCAGTAACTATGATACTTTGCAGGATAATAATGAGAAAAGGCTTACTTACATGTCTCTCTTTGATGGTCTATCTTGTAACCAATCCTTTAGTCAAAAACAAAAACAAAAACAACTTAAAAGACAAAAATCTCCAGATGAAGCAAAACTGCTTGACTGTTTTGTTTCCTATAGTATGTTTTAAGAATAATGGGCTAAAAAATTAATATTTAGTCCTTATTTCATACAACTGAACTAACAAAACTATGTATGTATTTATTGTAACTGTTTTTATTATAAATGTAACTACCATAAGGCTGTTCCACAAGGTGGAATAAAAAATTTCAGGAGTGTTATTTTCTACAGTAGGCTTACTAATTCTTTATAAATTTTTCAGTTGTTTCTGAGGACAATTTTATTCTGTTAAAATACACACTCGTTTCTATGATTCTAAAAATAGTATGTGTCCCTTGCTGAAATATCATCAAAGCACAAGAGAAAAATTAAAACCATATAAACTGTGAACAAAGATAATCACTAATGATATTTAAGCATATTTCATTGGAGCCTTTCTTGTGTATGTGCGTGTGTGTGGTTTTTATTCTGTAGTTTTATAATGTCATGTCTAGCTGGGGATTTATTTTTACTTCCCAGTTTGGGACTCATGCTGCCTGAATTTGAATCTTCACTTGTTTCATCTGTTTGTACAATTCTAAACTATTTATAATCTCTTCAAATGTTGTTTACTCTCTCAAGGCCAATTACATACATTTTCCATGTCTCTTTACCTTTAACATATTTCCCATCTAATTATAGTTCTGTGCTGCATTATCGTTAAGTTTAGTAATTCTCTCTTCACATGTGCCTGATTTGTTATTTAACCCTCACTGAGTATTTTTCATTTCTGGATTTTTTTCAGATTTGCCAGTCTTTTTTAATAGTATCTTCTCCTTTTCTGATGTTTTATGTTTAATACTTTATGTCTAAGATCACTTTAAAATAATTATTTTATAATTTATAATAATTAATTCTACTATCTTAAGTTATACATATTCACTCCCATGTGTTTTCTAAATTGGAATTGGGAGGTCATCTTCAATGAGGCTTTATTTCTTATAAAACTGTACAGCTTACGTTCAGGATGAGTCCCTCCAGAAAGAATGATTTCTCACTGTGAATCTCTGTGTTAACTAACTCTTTTTTCCACAAAAATAACTTTTATCAATAACATAATTTTTTTAATTTATTTTTTGAAATAGGATGAAATTAAATGGACAACTAAAAAATATACATTAAAAAAAAAACAAAAACATTAGCTGGGCATGGTGGCACATGCCTGTAGTCCCAGCTACTCGGGAGGCTGAGGCAGGAAGATCGCTTGAGCCTAGGAGTTTAAGGTTGCTGTGAACTAGGCTGACGCCACAGCACTCTATCCTGGGTGACAGAGTGAGGATCTGTCTCAAAACAAAAACAAAAACAAAAACAAAAACAATTATGTTTCAAGACAGAGTCTCACTGTCACCCTGGCTATAGTGCAGTGGCATCATAGCTCACTGCAACCTCAGACTCCTGGGCTCAAGTGATCCTCCTGCCTCAGCCTCCCAGAGTTCTAGGATTATAGGCATGAGCCATCATGCCTGGCCAATAACATAATCTTTAACAATAAAAATCTATCTCTTTATAATAGGACAGATATATTTTGGACGTAAGTTTATAATTTCTTGATCATAATTATGAGCACTCCCTTCTATATACTTTACTATAAAAGAGTAATTTTTCTGCTTTCTCCTGAGCTCTTTGTCTTGGTTGTCAGTGTCTAACTTTTAAAGGAAGTTTGCAAAATCAAATACTCCCTCAGTTAGCTGGAAATGAGTTTAGATAATTAGTTTCAATTCAAACAAAAAGAGATTCCTGCCTTTCTTTTTTCTACATAAATTTTTCTTTTAAAATTCCTGACTATTTACTGCAGGAAGAAACATTTCTATAACTGCTACCATGGAATAAAGTCACTTTTCTAAGGAAAAAAATTTTTTGAAACCTTGATATAAACACAAATAAAATTATCACCCCTTGTTAACTCTTCTCTAATACATTTTAATGTATTTAATAACATACATTTGTTTAATTGAAATATACAAACCGGTAGTAAAGCTGCTTTGGAATCTACTTCATGAGTGTCTTCTACAGATGGCCTTCTACTGGTGCTTTCCACTAAAAGAAAATTTTAAAAGATAAATTTTACTACTAAATTTTTTTTTTAATATAAACTAAACACAAAGTGTTTCTAGGCATAGTATAACCTTCATAAGATAACCTATCCCAAACACACTGAACACAAGAGTGACATGAGGCTCTTGAGATCTCAGAATTATTTAATTTATTTTGAGTAAACTATTAAATTTATTTATTGTGAAAAGGCAATAAAAAATGAAAGCGGCCAGGTGTAGTGGTTCACGCCTATAATCCCAGCACTCTGGAAAGCCAAGGCAAGAGGATTACTTGAGCCCAGGAGTTGGAAACCAGCTTGGGCAACACAGGGAGGCTCTCCCCTGACTCCAAAAAGTGGTAGCATAATATGTATTATAGAGTTTTTTGACTTTTTTTTAAAGAGATAGGGTCTTGCTCTGTCACCCAGCTGGAATGCAGTGGCTTGATCACAGCTCACTGTAGCCTCCAACTCCTGGGCTCAAGCAATCCTCTTGCCTCAGCCTCCCAAGTAGGTGGGACCACAGGCACATGCCACCACACCTGGCTAATTTAAAAAATTTTTTTTGTAGAGACAGAGTCTCACTATGTTGCCTAAACTGATCTTGAACTCTAGCCTTTAAGTAATCCTCTCGCCTTGGCTTCCCAAAGTGCTGGGATTACAGGAGAAGCCACCATGCTCGGCTGAGTTTTTTTAACTTCAAGGTTAGAGAGTTTTCCATATAAGAAGGAGCACTTCCCTAATGTTTTTTGATGCTACTTTTAATTTCATATTATGGATATACAATAATGTATTTAAACGAACTTCTACTGATGGACATTTGATCTGTTTCCAATCTCTTGCTATAACAAACAAGGCAAGAATGAATAATCCTTTCTCCTGATTTAAGATAACACCTTTGTTGTCATATCTTGTTTGTTTATCCTAAATGAACTGTACAATTAAGCTTATTTTTTATTTTTTAAAAAGTCAGGATATTAAATTATAACTCTACTTAAAAAGAACTTACAATTTTATGATAAGATAAAGGAAAACCTTTATATGATAAAATAAAGTAAAACCTTTAAAGGAATAAAGGGAAATCTCACAACAAAATTTGTATTTTAGTGTAAAAGGCAACAAAAAACATATGTAGGTAAGTTAGAAAAGTCTGCGTAAAACTTTTTTCAATATGAAGAAACTGACAGAATACCTTATATTCTGAATATCATGAAGAAATTTAATTAAATACCAGAGAATCTAGAATGTTGATCTACTCAAAATTATGATATATACTGATGGGAAAGGGTAAAGGTATATATATTTGTGTCAGAGTGTGTGTGTATGCTCTAGGAGTAGAGAACAGGAAAAGAGAGTTCAATCCTTGTTTTCTTTAGTTGAAATATGAGAATGCAGCAATACAGGTTGAGTATCCCTTATCAGAAATTCTTTAGACCAGAAGTGTTATGGATTTTGGATTTTTTTAGATTTTGGAGTATCTGTGTTATACTTACCCAGCTGAACATTCCAAATCCAAAAAATCTGAAATCTGAAATGCTCTAATGAGCATTTCCTTTGAGCATCAAGTCACCACTCAGTAAGTTTCAGATTCTGGAGCATTATAGATTTTGGATTTTGGATGTTCAATCTGTATAAGCATGCTAACTTTAGCAATAACATCCATGTTATCTTTAAAAACTGACAATTTTATTTCTTCCCTCCTAATTCTTCTACCATTTCTTTTACTTGCCTTATTACTCTGACTAGAATGTAAAATAGAAACAGTAACAGTCAGAATCCTTGCCTTGTACCCCATTTGGGCTTTCAATATTTTACTGTGAAATAATATGTTTGTGATAACTTTTTGTAGATACTCTTTTTTTTTTTTTTGAGACAGAGTCTCACTTTGCTGCCTGGGCTACAGTGCTGTGGCGTCGGCCTAGCTCACAGCAACCTCAAACTCCTGCGCTCAAGCAATCCTTCTGCCTCAGCCTCCCGAGTAGCTGGGACTACAGGCATGCACCACCATGCCCGGCTAATTTTTTCTATTTTTAGTAGAAACGGGTCTCGCTCTTGCTCAGGCTGGTTTCGAACTGCTGACCTTGAGTGATCCTTCCATCTCAGCCTCCTTGTAGATACACTTTATTGAGATTAAGGAATTCCACTCTAGTCTTACTTTACTAAGAGTTTCGGTCATGAATGGATATTGAATTTTATTAATGCCTTTCCAGCAGCTATTGAGATTATTTTAAGATTTTTCTCCTTTAATCTGCCACTATCATGTATCACAATAATTATATTTTTGAATGTTAAACCAATTTGTATTCTTTCCTGGAATAAACTCAACTTGGTGATGACATATACTGCTGAATTCCATATACTAATACAGAATAAAAGCAGAAGTGATGGAGAGGGGTATAAGGTAGTGCTGTTATTCTTAAGGAACCTTTATAATTACACATGGGGGGGTTACACATGGGGTTGGAGTGAGAGAGAAATTTTTCAAAGTGTTTGTGTGTCTGTGTGTTTTAATTTTGAACCAAAAAATGTATTAGCTATTTTTAAAAGTTAAGCTGGTAAAGTATGTTGGTTAAACAATGATATAGATTAAAACAACAGATTTATTTGTAAAAGCTAAAATCAGCAGGGCAGGGCACGGTGGCTCATGCCTGTAATCCTAGCACTCTGGAAGGCCGAGGCAAGACGATCGAGGCAGGAGGATTGGAGGATAGCTTGAACTCAGAAGTTCAAGACCAGCTTAAGCAAGAGTAAGACCCATTTCTACTAAAAACTGAAAAAATTAGCCAGGTGTGGTGGCATGAGCCTGTAGTCCCAGCTACTTGGGAGGCTGAGGCAGGAGGATTGATGGAGCCCAAGAGTTTGAGGTTGCTGTGAGCCAGGCTGATGCCATGGCACTCTACCCCAGGTGATAGAGGGATAATCTATCTCAAAAATAAAAAAAAAATAAAATTAAAAAAGAAAATAGTAAGTTGAAAAAATATAAAATGAAATTAGAGTTATAAAAAGCAAGTCTTTATATTTCATCTTATGGACTGCTGTAAAAAATATTCTAATACAACATTCTAATAAATGTTAGGAATTACATGACTTATGCAAGGTTATAGTAATAATTATGGACTAGAATCTTCATCTTCTAATTACTGGACCATTTATTGCTCAGGTGTTTGCTAAATATAAAATACATTTAAAGTTTAAATGACTATGTTTGGTAATAGAATTCATATAGTCAAAATACTCACCTTGTTCTAACTGAAGAGGAACAGAAGTTTTGTGACATGCGGTAAATCCAGCATGAGAACCCACATGTTTCAAAGTGTTTCCAGAAGGAGTATCACTCTGCAAATATTATACATAGGCCAAATTTTTTTTAAACAAGTGAACTGAATTTTAAGCCATTGCTCTAAGTAGTATAAGAGTCCCTTAATATTTAGCTCAATATGCTTTATTCTACCTGGATACCAAAGGGTATAATATGGATTATGGTTATTTTCTTCAAGGTCAATCTCAAAAACTGCAACAAAACATTGTACTTGCTTATTGTTCATAAATCCATATGAATGAATCTTTTTCCATAGAAATATAAGTTCACAAAAAATTTGGAAAAATATAGGAAACCATGGGTAAAAAAAATAAAAATTATCAATTCACTCTGCCCCAAAGCTATTGTCTTATACATACACTGACACACTGATAATGTTGATTGGGGGGAGGGTGCTATTTCCTTTCGGGGATCTTGATAACTTATTGATTTGTATGAACTATTTATATAAAAATAACTGATTATCAAATTTCAATTTTTTTCTAATTTGTTTTAACTTATCTATGCTTAATTTTTTTATTTACTTAAATCTCTTTATAGCTCCCATTAATACTTCCTATTATTTATACATTTAGAAGCCTTGCTGGTTTTACTGGCTTAATACATATTTCTATGTTCTTAAAATTTTTCAATGATTTAAATTTTTACAGTCAACTCGAATTTATCCAAACTCATCAAGTGATATGAGAACATAAACAGACTTTTCCAAATTTCTACCCAATCATCCAGTCTGTATTTACTGACAGAGCATTCCCTTCGGGCCAGGAATAGTGGCTCATGCCTGTAATCCTAGCACTCTGGGAGGCCAAGGCAGGAGGATTTCTTGCGCTCAGGAGTTTGAGACCAACCTGAGCAAAAGTAAGACCTCCGTCTTTAAAAAAAAGATAAAAGAAAAAACAAAAAGCATTCCCTTCTTCATCAATTTCTGATCCAGCCCTCCTTGTTACATTCTTATTTGTAGAAGCGGTATTTCTAGGTCAGTTGAAATGTTTCCCTAAATATTCACGAATCAACTGTTGCAGATGCTTAATATTTTACTATTAAGAAGCTAATTCTCTCTTCATTTTCTTTTTTAACCTGTTTATTTTTCCAGATGAACTAATGAATTATATTAAATAGCCTGGAGAAGATCTGACACTTTCACATTTGTTTTATCTTCTCAGCTATGAACAGGTCACATTATTATACTACTTAAAATATTTCCAGACCTCTACTACCCCTCAAAACAATGGTTTCAAAATGTTACTACTGCAATAAACTAGTACTTTCATTAAATTAACTTACATCTCAAGGAATTAAGCTTTTCTGGCTTTGATGCTCCATGCTCTTCACATTACAACTGATTATATAGACATGCTGACCCTTTTCCTGTAGTCACAAGCAGACTCTAGTTTGATTTTAGTTGAGTCTCCTGGAACCAGTTCTAGCTATTTCTTGTTTGCTTTGCTTTAAGCACTTTCCTTGGTATACTCTTTGATGCATATTGGTTTCATAGAACTATCTAAGACAGGAATTCTAACCTGAGACTGATGGATGGGTTTCAAGGAATTTGTGAAAATCTATCTCAATAGAAAAATGTTGCCTATGTACATTTTTCTAGGAAGAGGGTCTGTAGTTTTTTTTTTGAGACAGAGTCTCACTCTGTAACCCTGGGTAGAGTGCCGTGGCATCAGCTTAGCTCACAGTAACCTCGACCTCCTGGGCTCAAGCAATCCTCCTGCCTCAGCTTCCCAGGTAGCTGAGACTACAGGCACACACCACCATGCCTGCCTGGCTAATTTTTTCTATTCTTAGTAGAGACGGACAGGGTCTCACTCTTGCTCAGGCTGGTCTTGAACTCCTGAGCTCAACTGATCCTCTCGCTTTGGCCTCCCAGAGTGCTAGGATAACAGGCGTGAGCCACTGCACCTGGCCTCTGTAGTTTTCATTAGAGTTTCAAAGGAGTATATAACCTACAAAAGGTCAAAATTTGAGAGTCTCTGACCATTATCAGCAAGAGCTCATAATTTTATTATCATAGTTTGAATTATTCTCCTCTAAATAAATTATTCAAAACTGTTTAATTCAAAACATAGCCACCATTTTTCTGCTCACTCACAAAAATTGGCAATTTCTTCTTGTTTTTAACAGGAAGTTACCTGCCCGCTTAAAAATTTTTTAGCACATTCCTCTTTTTTATTTTTCAACTTTTTAACTTATCTGTATTTGTTACAAGTTTTAAGTGGATTGTGACTCGGGCACTACATTTCTATTCACAAGCCTCACTTTTCAGAACAGTTTTTTTATAACATACATGGGTAGGGCTTATAATTTTGCTCCTCTAAACAATACTTCTTTGGAAAACAAGCCCTGTGTAGAGTTTTAAGTTGCTTTACTTTAAACATACTTATTTCTAGAGGACTAGTAGTACATGCAGGCACATTCCTCTTTTAAGTTCACTGTTAAAAGGAGAAATCTGTGGGAAAACTCTGATGCTTTACCTTTTACCATGAAAAATGTCCATTTATCCCAAACTTTATTTCTTACATATATCAAATCCTTCACAACAGCAAAATGATGCTACTAGAATATGGTAATGCAATAATAATTTGCATATCGAAAAAAATGTGGTAAGAAGTTTTATTAAGTTTATATAATTCTAGATTATAAATAGCTTTACTAAAACTTACAAAGGTCCAGAGAATGCTTCATTTACCTATAAAAATCCATTTCATTTAAAACCTATTCAAGAAAAACCCTATATGGAATATAGATATACCATGGCTCACATTATAATAATTATAAAACCAACTTTGGCAGAAAGCAGTCTGTTGTTCTCATTTTTTCTAATTCCTTTCTTTCTATTTTCGTTATTACATATCAGCTAAGACTAATTGCACTCAACCAATTTATTCTGCTCTCCTTCTAAGTCAGGTATGCCACAATTAAAATGGTTAGAAAACACTTAAAATTATGGTCTTACAGGGATGACAGGTCCACTGAACTTATATCTACTTCCTCCACCTAAAGGCATATGTATATTTTAAGCTGACTTTCTGACTCCTGCATATACTATAGCCAGGCATGGTGGCACATGCCTGTAGTCCCAGCTACTCGGGAGGCTGAAGCAGAAGGATTGCTTGAGCCCAGAAGTTTGAGGTTGCTGTGAGCTAGGCTGACGCCATAGCACTCTAACCGGGGCGACAGAGTGGGACTCTGCCTCAAAAAAAAGAAGAAAACAAAACAAAACCCTGTAATCATTATGTCTCAATTTGCATATAATCACCAAATTCCAACTATATCTAGTTAATAGACATTAAACTGAGTCAATTTAATACAATACTTTAATCAAAATATATGCAATTAAAAATATAAATGTAAGTAGTATAAACATCAAAATGCATTTAAGTCTGTCTTTTATACATAGGGTAGTAAGTAATATGGCCTGGCAGCAATTACAAAATTAACTTTACATCATATGAGAAGCAATGATTCACAGAAACTCTTCATAAGTCATTATTATTACCTTGGTTTTAGCTTTAGGAAAACTCTTGTTTTCATTGTATTTGTCACTTGATTATTTCCACATGTAAGTCCTCTTAATTATCTTGGTGTAGCTACTAACATTATTACCCTTAAGGCTCTAAATAGCCACATGTAATTTATGAAAGCAATATTTAAGAAATAAAAACTAATTTTCAGGGAGGAAACATACTATTTTTGCCAGTTCTCTATATTTTAAAACTTATTTAACAAACATTTATTGAATATCTTGCACTTTCACATGATATACAGCTTTTTACTGCCAGACCTGACAGGCTCCTGAAGAGTCAGGGTCATGTTCTAATAAACTTTTGGACCTACGAAAAGAGTTGAACTCAGTAAATATTTGGTAAATGGAAAATATATAGGAAGAAGCATTTTTAAAAAGAGAAATGCTAAATAGGTGATGTTTTTTCAGTTAATAAAAAATGCAAGCTAGCTGTACATTTTTCACGTTCCTCATTGTTTCTTTTTTCAAATTAGGAACAGCTTCAAATATTTGGTATTATCATGTTGATGATGGTTTCTGCTAAAACTACATTTTTACCAGAAAATGTTTAGTCTGATTTTAAACTAAATTAACCAAAACAGTGAAATAAAACTCAATTGTACTGTTATAATAAGGATTTACTTACAGACAGTATTTCTTTTATTTTGTTTGAAGTTTGTTTAAACCTCTGTATATCCATGCTATCTCTGTGTCCTTTAACAGAAACAAACAAAATGACTGCAATGAAAAATTTTTGTTTTTCCTTATCTATCAAAATAATGGCATCAGTTAAAGTCTATAAAAGCACGTGATTTATGTTGATTTTCAAGTGGTTTTGATGGCTTTGCGCTGTCTCCTTTATCTCTTCTATCTATTTTACAAGAAGTTGGTGAAGATCAGTAATTCAGCTTACAGTAAAAGCAAAAGCTACAGGCCTTACAAGTGAATCCAATACATGATACAAATGCATAGCTTGAAATTTAAAAGAAAAAGGAGGAACAACCATTTTAATTAATAATAAAATATAAAAGCATTATGTACACATATATGTATATTTATCGCCCCACAAATACATTAATAAATAAGCTAACATGTATTTTTAAAAATAAATTTGAGCCAGGCCAGGCACAGTGGCTCATGCCTGTAATCCTAGCACTTTGGGAGGCTGAGGCAGGAGGACTGCTTGAGCTCAGAAGTTCAAGGTTGCAGTGGGCTGTATTCATGCCACTGCACTCCAGCCTGGGAGACAGAACGAGATCTTGTCTCTAAAAAAGTAAAAAAGTAAATAAATAAAAATAAATTGGGATAGATTTTATATAGGAAAAGTTATATATCTATAAATCCACAGTATATTCCACATAGCCTAGCAGTAGATATCAGCATGCCTAGATAACTTGCCAGATGGCCTAATGTGGAGATTATACATGGGCTCCTTAACATATTCTCTGAACAATCTCTATTCATGTTCCATGACTAGTTAAATTTCTAGACTGGGAAGGTAAGAACAAATGTGTTAAAGACAAGGTTAGGGGGTGGGTGCAATGGATCATGCCTGTAATCTTAGCACTCTGGGAGGCTGAGGCAGGAGGAATGCTTGAGCTCAGGAGTTGGAGACAGGTCTGAGCAAGAGTGAGACCTGGTCTCTACTAAAACTAGAAAAATAATTAGCTGGGGATCATGGCCCACACTTGTAGTCCCGGCTACTTGGGAGACTGAGGTGGAGGATTACTCGAGACCAGGAAATTGAGGTTGTAGAGAGCTACACTGATATCACTGCACTCTAGCCACCAGGGTAACAGAGTGAGACTCTGTTTCCCACAAAAAAAAGACAAAGTTAGGAAAAATAGAAAAATTCAAACCAAAAGTGGCAAACCGCCTCATTTATACTTCGGAAAATTCAGGGTAAGCTCACAAGCAACCCAAGTTGTTGCTGAGAATTCTTTGTTAAATATTTTAATCTTTAATAATCTAACAGGAGACTATTAGAACACCATATTCTCCCAAATAGTAGGGATTTGGCTAGAGGCTAGTTAGCTAGCCTTTTCACCTATTTCTTCCATACGGCATATTATAAGCATTTAAATATGCTTTAGTCTCTATCACCACTAATAACAAATAAAACACTCAAAACAAAAAATCACAATATTAGTTATTTCTTTCTGTTTGCCTTCATTGCCAATCTTTTCAAAGAGTCAACCCCAGTTATTCCCATTACATTCTCTCCTCCCATTCGTACTTTATTTCACTATAATTTGCCTTCTCCTCCATTACTTCTTTGACTTAAAGAGTTTCCACTATGGTCATTAACATGCTATTGAGAAAATAAATATTTATTTCTGTTCTTATTTAAGCTATCATAGGTAGAAGAATAAATCAGGGCAGGCACCGTGGTTCACACCTGTAATCCTAGCACTCTAGGAGGCTGAGGCGGGAGGATGGCTCAGGAGTTTGAGACCAGCAAGGGCAAGAGTGAGACCCCATCTCTACAAAAATTAGAAAAAATTAGCTGGGTAATGAAAAACACAGAAAAATTAGCCAGGTGTGGTGGTGCATGCCTATAGTCCCAGCTACTCAGGAGGGTGAGGCAGGAGGATCTCTTGAGCCCAGAAGTGTGAGGTTGCTGTTAACTAGGCTGATGCCATGGCACTCTAGCCCGGGCCACAGAGTGAGACTCTGTCTCAAAATAAAGAAATAAATAATTTATTTCTTAAATACTCCCCTCTCCAGAAACATAAGTGGGTAGACCATAAATATGTATTTTCCAAGAGTATTCCTGGAATTCCTATTGCCCTAATGTAATTATGAGTAGTGAACTCTTCACTCTCAAAGTGTTCTGGTTTGGTTAAAAATTATATGGTCATTCTATATATAAGGCACTGTCCTTTGCCAGTTGTCTCTAACCTCCCCTATACCTTCCTATTGTTCTCCAAGTACCTAACACTTAAGAATCACTCAAGGTTCTTTCAATAGGAGTTGATCAAATTCAATTCAAGATACTCATATTCAAAAGACAAAGGCCAAATAAGTTCCCATACAATTGTTATTATAGTAAATTGCATCAAAGAGGTATGTGCCAACATAACTCTTCCAGCCCAATTCAATCTATTTCCCCCATATTTGATTCCTTTAAAAAATTTTAGAACTTCCATGCCAAGATCAGGATCAAAAAACAAAACAAAAAAAATTTAGAACTATATTCTACAAGTCCACTTGTAACACAGTACATGTTTTTACTAATTATTTTTCTTTTTAAGGTGATAATTTTTATTCCTATGGTGAGAAATAAATAATATTGATATAAAAATAAGTACCAGGTTGCCAAACTTACCTACAAATGCGCCAAATTCTATATTATCTCCTTCTGCAGCTTTAGAACAAACAGTTTCTTGATCTTTGGTTACAGTTTCCAAGTGGCTTTTACAACTTGGCTGGGATGGTGTACTAACAAAAAATTTGTTTGGTGGGGATGATAGATGTGGTATGCTATTAGATGAACTGCCCAATTTTTTATTTTTATCAAATATTTTTAAGAGTTCTACCCCATGTAGTCTCTGTCGCAGTTCTGGAGGAGAAATAGCACTTGGGGATAAGGCACTGGAAGAGGAACCAGCCTCTGGAAAATTAAATTCTTTTTTCTGGGGTATTATAGATAAATCTTGAACAAATATGTTACTTTGGGGATCTTTGTCATCTTTCATAAAAATATTACAAAGAAAAGGATTATTACTTTCAAGTTCACCTTGAGGAAGAGAGGAGCTAAGTGTATTTACAACGTTATGCTTTTTCCATACAGAAGGTCTTACAGGACCATCATCAATAAGGTTTTGAGCTAAATGTTTGGATATGCTCAATTCTCGTGTGATTTCATTGTGAACTTTGCTAGCTTCTGAAGCTTTCTGGGCAGTGAGTGTTTTTAATGTATCTACAGTGAGGGCAGAAAGATCTTGCAAATGGCCAATTTGAGAATCTAATGACTGTAATGATCTTTTTATGTAGTTGACACGATCTCCAACTTCTTTAATCTGAATGCACATCTGCTCCACTCTGTAGGGGAGAAACAGGCTTTTTATAAACGTTAAAAATTAAAGTAAAAATTCTTTTTTGTAGTCTCAAATAATAATGGTAAAAAAAGAAAAATTTTACATGCACTCAAACAAGAGAAGATATAAAATAAGGTATGGTTATTTATTTATACAAAGCATACCTTATGTTTAAAAATGATCCAGTAATAATCCTATCATACTAAAATGTAAGATTTCAAAAAACATTTTTGTTTCACAGGTTATTTATTCTTATTTCCCCATATCAAAGTAACACAAAAATGTGTATATAGCTACATATACATAGAACTACCACTATTACCCTTACTGTAACTACACTACACTTTCAGAATGTAGCAAAGCCAATGGAAAGAAAGAAATGCTTTAAAATAGTGAGGACAGTTTTACTTTTCTCCCTCCAATTAGTAAAGAACATTAACTCTTTTATCTTCTGTAACTAGGGTAAAAAAATAAAAGACTGACTTACACAAAATATTAGAAGACTTAAACTGTCTTCTCAATATATAATGTAGAACTATTACTAAACTTATTCATTTTACAAAACAAATTAAACAATGACCATGTATAAGATACATAACTAAGAGATCCCATTTTGACATATAATCAGCTTTAACTAAAGGGCTTCAGAACCTTTCAAAAGTGACACGGATTCTCTCTTCACTCCCAGAATGGAATTTGTCATCTTTTTCATTAAAATACATCTCAACACAAAGCTCTTCAAAATCATGAAGTTTCTTTTGATCTTCTTCTGTTAGGAAAAGTTCTAAGGAAGGCAAAGGAAAAAAAAATCAATAAAGAGCTAACAAGCTATTAAACTTTAGCTCATACATCTTGTGAATTACTCAGGGTATGTAACACAATACCCATCATCTGAACTTTTTTTCTTTTTACTGTTTTGCTTCTAAAGCACTAGTGAAGTATCTTTGTTTTTTCCACTCACAGTCTGATGTCAACAGAATACTTTCCTGTACTTTCTCCTCTTCTAGTTTCCTTTCCCTATACAACAGTCCTCCCCATCTCTCTCATACTTCTCTCTCACATATCTGGTCAGAGGAATTTAAGAACTTATTTGGTAGAACAGAAAGCCACTGTAAAATTTTAAGCACAACTTGACATGGTGATTAATCTCATGTAGTATACAGAATGTACTAAAGCTGTTATCGTTTACAGAGCAGCAAAACTGGTTTGTATGATGGCAAAAAGAGTTACCATTTTAACAAAGACAAACTGAGATGCCATTCCCAAAGAGACGTTTAATACTAAATCTATTTTTAGTCATATCATATTACACTTAAAAATTCTTTTATGGGCCACGCCTGTAATTCTAGCACTCCGGGAAGCTGAGGCGGGAGGATCGCTTGAGGTGGGGAGATGGAAAGCAGCCTGAGCAAGAACAACACCTTGTCTCTATTGAAAATAGAAAAATTAGCCAGGCATGGTGGTGCATGCCTGTAGTGCCAGCTACTCGGGACGCAGAGGCAGGAGGATTGTTTGAACTAAGGAGTTGGCAGTTGTAGCAAACTATGATGATGCCACCACATTCTAGCCAGAGCGAAAGAGCGAGACTCTGTCTCAAAAAAAAAAAAGAAATTCCTTTATGTTTAGGCAAATTTAACAAAAGCCTTTATAATAACATTAACCAACAAAATCTTCTGAATAAAATCAATACACAGTCTGAAGTTTAATACTGAGAAGTGATAAAATGATAACATTTGCCTTGATATATTTTACTTACTTGGTCCATTGGAAGTTTTATCTTTCTTTCTTCTTTTACATATGCAGCAAAACAGAGAAACTATATGGCTAAGAATGATAAGTGGAGGAGGCAGAACTGGTTTCTCATGATAAGCCATGATAAAATGGTAACGCTGGTACTTCCATACAATATTGGAAATTGCCTTCACTTGTAAATACACATTGCTAGAATAATAAATAAAAAACAAACTTAGCTAATCATATCTTAAAGTTTTAAATACTAACGATTTTACTGAATTCTGTACTAAATAAGGATCAAAAGAGTACCCTTCCATAAATAAGACTAAAAGCAAAGGGGAACTGGAAAAAATACGTGCAAGAAGTATAAGGCAAGCCCAGGCGCAGTGGCTCACGCCTATAATCCTAGCACTCTGGGAGGCTGAGGCAGGAGGATCGCTCAAGGTCAGGAGTTTGAAACCAGCCTGAGCAAGAGTGAGATCTCATCTCTACAAAAAATAGAAAGAAATTAATTGGCCAACTAAAAATATATAGAAAAAAATTAGCCGGGCATGGTGGCACATGCCTGTAGTCCCAGCTACTCGGCAGGAGGCTGAGGCAGGAGGATTACTTGAGCCCAGGAGTTTGAGGTTGCTGTGAGCTAGGCTGATGCCATGGCACTCTAGTCCGGGCAAAGACTCTGAGTCTTTGAGTAAGACTCTGCCTCAAAAAAAAAAGTATAAGGCAAAAAAGTTGATATTGTTGAAGACCTTAATCACAACTTCCCCCCAAAATGGGAAGAAAAATGATTTTATGATTTAAAAGTTATATATAAATGAGTAAAACATAACAAAACAGTCAATATGAGTAACAACAGAATAAGTGCAAATAAAAACAAAATCCTTTTATGTACTATCAAATTGGCAGCCATTAAAAAAAATACCTAGTGTAGGCAGGGGGTTGAGGGCACAGGCCTATTTTCAGTTAAATGCAAAAAGCCCTAAAAGTACATATATCAAACAATTCTATATTACAAAAACATTGTAAAGAAATACTTAAGTATTGTTGAAAGATTTAGCTACAATGTGGTGCTTGGGAGTAAAAATTACAATCTAATTGAGCAATATGACATACTGGCCTGAAAAACTATGGTCTCATGGAGTATTAGGTAGCCATATGGGGAGGCTGAGGCAGGAGGACTGCTTCAGTCCAGGAGTTTGAGGTTGCTGTGAGCTATGATGACACTAGTGCACTCTAGCCGGGGCAACAGAGAGAGACTGTCTCAAAAAAAGATTGGAGAGGTGTATTTATTGATTTGTGGTAATGTTCATGATGTTTTAAAAACAGTCCATAAAATATAAGGATACTATTTTTGTAAAAATAGTTTACATTCATAAAAATTATAGAAAGATATATAACAAAATAGTAAAAGTGGGATTGCTGATGAGTTTTCTATTTGCCTGTTTTCTATATCGAATGTGTATTCCTTTACAATATAGGGAAAATCCCAGATAAAATTTCTTTAAAAACCGCATGTTGAAAGATAATAAAGCCTAAAATTTAGAACTCATTTGATTTGAAAAAGCATGTCTTCTTATTTGTAATTTTTCAACTATAATTTTAGTAGTTTAAGCCTCAATAAATTTTTATTTTTATTTTTTTATTTTTATTTTTTTTTGAGACAAAGTCTCACTCTGTTGCCCCGGCTAGAGTGCCATGGCATCAGCCTCGCTCACAGCAACCTCAAACTCCTGGGCTCAGGGGATCCTTCTGCCTCAGCCTCCCGAGTAGCTGGGACTACAGGCATGCGCCACCATGCTCGGCTAATTTTTTCTATATTTTAGTTGGCCAATTAATTTCTTTCTATTTTTAGTAGAGATGGGGTCTCGCTCTTGCTCGGGCTGGTTTTGAACTCCTGAGCTCAAATGATCCGCCCACCTTGGCCTCCCAGAGTGCTAGGATTACAGGCGTGAGCCACCACGCCTGGCCTGTCCCTTTGTCTTTATATAACACCTCACAGAAATCATGAAAGGAAGGTGAGTACCTGGCCTCTGCCAAGGCAGCACCCAGCAGCATCTTGCTGAGAGTGCCTGCCTGAGTATACTGCTGGGTGGGTGGATGGATGGATGGATGGGTGAAAGGATCCTTTCTCAACTCCTAGTTACACTGTTGAATCCTTTGTATCACTACATTGGCCTTATTTTATTCTTGTTCTTTCTTCCTTGCCCTAACCACCTTTTCTGCTTTTCACATATACAGGAAGACCTTTAATAGAACATGATTCTGCCTTATCTTTCTAAGGTTAAGTAATTTGTTTCTTTTAGCTTTCCTCATAGGTCCTATTCTCCAGCTTTTAAAAGTAATTGTTTTTCTGTCACTTAAACCCCTGATGGTGAAGAATATCAAATTGACTTCCAGGAAGGGTCTACCCTGACCTGAGAGTAGTTACATGATTAGTTCATGAGCCATTTGTACTATTTTATGATATTCCCGGTAACAGGGAAGCTGGCCCTCTATAGGATTTTCCTGGTGACCAGTAGAGACTGGGCAAATTCTGATGACAGATAGAAGGTTAATAGTAAATCAGAGCACCTGACAAACAGTGCTGACTCACCTGACATTCAATATATATTACACAAAATGGATTAATTAAAAATTGAATCCATACTGCAAGCCTTCTTCACTGAGAAGAATCAATCAAATGCAAGATTGACAGATCAGAATCAAACGTTATGCCTCCATTTGTGGAGTTGCTTTGGAGACTTCTTGAAAGATCAACCCTCCTTTATTTTTAGGCATCTTGTCCTGCCCCATTAGCATGGAAATCTAAGGCCTTTACAGAAATGATTTTTCAAGGTGACAATTTTGTAATGCCGGAAAGAAATATTAGAGAAGAAAATCTTAATGTGCAAAAACAGAGTACTTATTCCTACTGTCAATACAAAGGCTAAGGTTTAAGAAAACTGGGATGTGTGTGTATCACAGCTGCAGACAGTGCATCAAATCTGAAAAATGAAAGACTTCAGGGGTCATTGGTAACTACAGCTGTCATTCTGTGTCAGGAAGGTCTGTCAGCTGGGGGAAGCATTTATTCTCTTTCATTTAAGGACATTGCAGCCTTTTTTGCTATTTAGATTGTATTCTTACGTCTGGCTTTACTTAAGTTCAATATTTAAATAAAATGTTTACCCTGGAATGATTTTTCTGATGTGAATCCAGTTGTGTCTGGAATCATGATATTTTCACAATGTATGTATCCTTACTAGACTCACAGCTCTTCCACATATGTTCTTCCTTCAAAGGTTATGTACCAGAAGGAAGAAGAATGGAGAGACAGAGACCAACTGACCCCACTAACAGTGTGGCGCCCGCTCACCCTGTGGGCACTCCATTTCTTCAAAAAGGGCTCTGAGTCTCACCATAATTAAAAACTTTGGAATCTGAAAGGAGGCACAGGACAGAAAAATCTGTCTTTTATTTACAATGGTGGTTAATCTACATTTCAATACTATTGTTTCCAAGGTAGTTCTCATTTTCTTTTCTCCTTCTACTATTCCCTTTTTCCTGTCCCTCTCTAACTCTCCCCAAATAATGGCCAGATTCAAGCCATAGGACTCCTGAAGGTCAGCAAAGCTGCAGCGATTTCCTGGCTCTCGTCCAGCGACTATCCAGGAATGAGACAGCTGGACCTCTGTCTCAAAACACTCTCCCTCGGTGGGCTGCCCTGTGACAGTTCCAGATACCGCTTGACTCTTGGCATGAACACAGAGGCCCCATGTGTTGAACAGTTTCAGAGATAGTGTCTTCCATCTGAGAGTCAGAGCAGACATGGAGAGAGAGAATGTGGGGAGGATGTGTTTATTTGAATTCTAGCCAGTTTAATAGTATCTCAGGTTTTAAAAAGAAAGATATATCTGTTTAAAAAATCCTTGGGGAATGAGCCAACTCTAAGAGAAGGTCAAAATGTCTTCATATGGAACATGTGGCCTTCCTCATCTGTCAAAGGAGGTAGTTGGACTAGATGATTTCTAAGACCTCTTCCAGTTCTAAATTCAGCTACAGAAAAATCATAATGGCATCACAGTGTACACAGATACCTGCAAACCCTCAGGGACAGAGGGTCAATTAGAGATGAAGAACGAAGGGTGAGGGGAGGTCTGGTCCGCTTACCAGAAATTATATCATGTTCCCAGGCCTCCCTGGGCCCGGTGCCCAAAACCTGATTTAGAACTCGGACAAGGAAGGCTACTCCAGCCTTCCTGGAAACTGAGGGTGGAAAGTGAGGCCAGGACTATACTCCAAGGTGGAGACAGATGAAGCTGTCTGGGCTGTATCTGAGCTACTGGTTTGTCATCATCAAAGGATATTGTTTTTAAGAGACTGTGTTGTGTCATAGTTTAGTGTATGGCTCTGTCCTTTACTAGCGCTGCCCTTGGATAAGTTACTAAAGTGTGTTGAACCTCAGTTTCCTCATCTACAGGAGTACTTCCTTTGTAGGGTTATTGTGGGCATAAATGACATGAAACAATGGAAAGCCCACTTTTAAATTATTATTATCATTATTGTCATTGGGTCATTGGTTTAGAAACGGATTCAAAGCCTTAGAGAGCACTGTAATACAAAATGAACCATTAACCTTAAAGAGCTATAATAACTGATGAACAATAGAAGCCTTTTCATTAGCATAATGAATACCAGAGCCTGGAACCAGTAGCAACAATAAGAAAAGCACAATGAGTCCTAGTGATGGGAGCAGGCATTGGTTGGAGGGCCAAATATCACGTAGATGGCCACCCACCTTTCCCTGCTTGTCCTCAAGGTTGTGTAGTCTGGATATGGACTATACAATTTTCACCCAGATAAATCTGGGGTCCACATGACCCAGTCTTGTTTTCTTCTTTCTTCTTTCAAAGGAATCCAAACCAGTAACTTCTGAAATACATCAAACGAGATTCAATTCAGAACCTACAACTGTGGTTTTAGTAATCCCAGTCTCTATATCTTTCACCCTGTAGCTACTCTCATATATCTCTCTTCCCATCCCTCACTTTCAGCTGTCAGCTAAAACTCTTTGCAGGCCTCAGGCTCTGTGGTTCCTTCCTCCTCCCCTTTCCAGGAACTATGACTTGCCAGTTATTTGACCTGTAACCTGTTTTTGTACAGTACTAAAGCTAAAAATGGTTTTCATATTTTAAAAGTGTTGTACAAAAACATTCCCTAAAAAGAATATGTGATAGAGACCACATGTGGTCCCCAAAGACTAATAGATATACTACCTGCCTCTTTATAGAAAGTGTTCTCCAGCCCCTGTTCTACACCATTCTCTTTTCTCTACTGCAAATAGAATTTGCATTTTTTTCTAATTCCACATCTGCCTTTCTTGGTTATTTATCTGCCCTATTAACCTAAGCTGCAAATACACAGTAGGGATGGGGGTAGAGAGAAGGAGAAAATGCCATGAACACTTACACATTAACAGTTGTCCCTGCCACACTGTGATTCCAGAAGTAATATCAGAAATCAGGTTGTATCTTTAATTACCAACCATGGTAGTTATATGCATTGTTAAACTTCTGATATAATCTCCTATTTCTTCTCCTCTCCTCTTTTTTGTTCCCAGTTCCTCCTCTTCTTTATTCATTTGTCAACAGATCTGCTGAAAATGAGTTTCTTACCTGTTCCCTTAAAGGTTATAGACATCTTTCTTTCTTTGTTTTTCTTTCTCACCCCTTGGTTTTTTCCCTTCACCCTTTCTTCCTTTCTCCTCCTCCATTCCCCCCTCTCCCTCCCTCTGTCTTTCTCCTTCCTTCTGTTTCTCCTTACTTTGTTATTTTTTCCTTCTTTTCTTTAAACAAACATCTATCAAATACCTACAGAGCATTGTGCATCGAGAATCCAGGGACAAATGTGATATTTGCCATGGAAACACTTAGTTGGGGAGGCAGAGAATTAAATGAACTACACTATAGAGTGTTGTGTCCATGTAAAAATGAGATCAAAGTCTCGTGGGTCTGACTGGGGGTGGGGGGAAGAGGGGAGTCAGGGAAGGTCGAAATAAAGACGGAACCAGGCAGAAGAGAGGGGACAGGGCAACATAGTCTGGACTGGAAACACATAAAATGCTCCGAGATGGGAGACGTGGAGAGGGAAGTTGAAGTATAGTGTCTGCGGGAGTCAGGAGAGAGTAGAAGGAGCCAGGTGCTGAAGGGCCTCAGATTCTGAAGGAACTCTGCTTTTTCCTAAGAGCAGTGGGAGTCTATTTAGGAATTTGAAGCAGATGAATAAAATATCTGGATTAGTCTTTAACAAAGAGCACTGAAGCTGCAAGAAGGAAAAATGCCAGACCGGAAGTAGAGAGACCAATAAGGGTGCCATCACAGCAAGTGGGCGAGAAAAGACGGGGAGGGGGCATGCACTAAGCAGCAACAGTGGCCCAGATGTAACAAAGAGCCATTAGTTATGATGGTAACAGCTAACACTTGTCAGGCAGCTACTGTGTGCTGGCCTTTTGCTAAGCATTATCCATTATCCCTTTGGTTCCTTGTAGCAGTTTTATGAGGAAGACATTACTATTGTCCCTGTTTTACAAATGTGCACACGAAGGCTCAAAGAGATTGAATCAGTTGAATAACCGTGGCCCAGCCTAGGACTTTGCCTCCTCTATCATCAGTGGCGCGAGTCTCCAGCAGAAGATTTGTGACTGACCATTGCATTTTGCTTCCTATTCCTGTCAGTTGTGAGGCAGGTCGGGACTCTACTGAAGTCACCTGCCATGTTATATTCATCTCTCTCTCTCTCCCATGGCATTTTTCATCTAATAAAGGTTTGTTCTTTGCCATATTCATTCATTTCTTTGTGTTTTGTCCAGATGCTATTTCGCTTTCTTATCTAGTCTGCCTGTGTCCACCTTTGTAACTGCTACCCTTGTTGCAAGGCCTCATACGCCTCATCACCTCCACGAAACCCTCCAGCTGTCCCCTGTGAGCCACTTGAAACGCGCTCAGCATGCCTTCACAGCCAGGTCGAGGATTTCATGGGAACTTTACTCCAAACCCGTTTACCACAAGCTTGCTCCGCACCCCGCCCTCCCCGCCCAGCAGCTTTGGCCTGCCCAGCTGATCAGTAACCCGGCCTCTTTATTTTCTAGAATCATCTATGGACACTTTTCCTTCTGATCTCTTTGGGGTTTCAGCCTGGTTTTTTGATTGTTTCCTTAGATCAGACCTTGGCCCTGCGTTGTGGAATGTCTACCAAGAGCACTTCTTGGTAGACATTCCACAACGCAAGAGCACTTCTTGGTAGACATTTATCAGTCCTAAAGATTCTGTTGCTGGTATGTGTTCTTTGGTTTCAGGAACTGTGGTCTTAGAAGACACTGACCCCACACCCTACCATGGGCCACCTCCCAGCCTGGGATCCTGCCTGAGGAAGCTCTGATACCTTCCTGTGCAACCCCAGCCCTCTGATTTCTTTCTTCTCTCCTGTGGGACTTGGGAGATTTACCACAAAATTAGCACTTTTCATCTACTTAAGTTTAATTTTTTTTTTTTTTTTTTTGAGACAGAGTCTCACTCTGTTGCCCTGGCTAGAGTGCCATGGTGTCAGCCTAGCTCACAGCAACCTCAAACTCCTGAGCTCGAGCAATCCTTCTGCCTCAGCCTCCTGAGTAGCTGGGATTACAGGCATGCGCCACCATGCCCAGCTAATTTTTTTTCTATATATTTTTAATTGGCCAATTAATTTCTTTCTATTTTAGTAGAGATGGGGTCTCACTGTTGCTCAGGCTGGTTTTGAACTCCTGACCTTGAGTGATCCTCCTGCCTCGGCCTCCCAGAGTGCTAGGATTACAGGTCTGAGCCACCGCGCCCAGCCTTAAGTTTAATATTTTAATACATATTTTAATATTATAGCATTCATATATTTTCTAGCGATTTCCTCAACTAAATAAAATATTTTTGAAAGATGAGGACATGTCATCATTTTTTAGCTTCCCCACAGTGCTTAATAGCGTTAAGAAAAGTGTTCAACAGATACGTGGAAATAATTTGTTTATAGGATCCCTTCTAGAATAGTCTAAGGTAGATCTACATTATACTGAATATTATTTTGTACATAACCTGGGTCCAGTATAGTGGAATGACTCTGCTTTAGAGCATTATGATGGAATGCAGTCCCAGAGTAAGAAGAGGTAATATGCCAGGAGTTACCATGTTTAATCCTCACAATCACTGTATGATTGCGTTGGGTCATAGGCAAGTGTACGGCTTACCTATTTTACAGATGATATTCAGAGAAGTTAAATTACTTTCCGAAAGTCACACCGCTAATAAGAGGTGGCCACTGGGATTCAAAACCAGATTTATCTGCTCCATGTCTGGTGCTCTTAACTACCTCAGCTCCTACACCTCACTATGTGGCGGCCGGAACCCTTGAGAACTCATCTCTTCAGATACAGAATCACAAAGTGTTAAGTGTGGGAAGGACCTTAAGAATTTCTAGTTAAAGCCTTTTTTCCCCTCTGCATATAAGGAGACTAAGGGGCAAGGGCAGAGGTCACTTGCTTATTAAGGTCACAAAATGAGTCATCAGAGCCTTTGGACCAGGGGTCAGTTCTCCTCCTCTGCATTCCACATAGGAAAACTGTTTTCCTTCCCAGACACTCGGAGTTCTGCCTGCTCTGTCACTATAGTCTATAGACTGGTGATAATTAACAGCTTCGGCGTCAATTTTAGGACACCTTCTCAACCTATGGAATGGTTTCCGAAGAGAATCACACACAGCACTGAAAGAGCAGACCCGAGGCATAAAGCAGAGCCAGAGGGCCTCCTGCCAAAATCCGCTGCACACATATATCCACTCTCTCTATAGCCAAGAGCAGCCAAAGCAACAATAAAATGCCTTGCTCAGGGCTCTAGAATAGCTCTAATACCTGGATGTGGGTAAGGAGCTTTTTGAATTTAAAGCACCTGAAGAATCAAAGGATAAAAAGGGGGTAGGAGAGACTTGAGAGTAGATTTTGGAAGTATGGCTCAAGGAATTTTGAGCCAAAACAGATACCATCCAAGTGCAGCACTAGTTCTGCTTTATCTCCAGGTGTTCGTATGTATGTGCATATGTGCGAATGGATGTGTATCATCTGTTGCCCAGATTTTTGTGAAATGCAAATATTCAGGGACACTGTCATTTTCGAATTTTAGGTGTGGTGTTCCTGCATAATCCCAAGGTAATTATTTATCATTCTGAGTGAATGAATACCTCGTACCTTATTGTCTTTATCTTTGGATGACACAGAACACAAAAGAGGAAAAGGTCAATAAAGGGAAAAAATGTTTTCTTTCTCTTTCCCTTTTCTGTGCCACAGTCAGTCACTGCAGCCAGCGTTTATTCAGTGTGTGACTGTGCGTGAGGCTCTGTCCTGAGGGCAGCCAGGGGACACATGGATGAGAAAGCCCAGTGTGCAAGAAGCTGTCTTTCCTGCTCTCTTTTACATTTGCCTCTGCCTGTCTTTCCCTATTTCCTCTGTACAATAACTCGGTAAAGAAAACAGCATTGGGCCCCAAATGAAATTTTTGTAGCTGTTTTATTCCTAAGAGTAAACCCAACATTGGATATTTGTCATTGTAGACAGCAATATAGATAAACGTTTAAAGAAGCCTCAAAAAATATTTTTAAAGCATTAAGCTGACAGAAGTGCTAGAAATCTTGTACCCTATGTGCTTTTTTCAATATTGTCTTAGATCCTCAGGAGTAGCATTGCAACTGGATAAAATGGGAGGAAGGACAAGGAGAAATAGAAGCAGACTTAACCTCTAGTTTATTCAATTTTGTTTTTCTTATCTTTCTCTCTTTTGTCCAAACTCTGTGTTGGTAATATTTGAAAAAGAGCACTTGGAAATTTGATTTCTAGTTTTAACTCTTCCATCTTTATAATCCTTCTTTTTGAATTGCTACTATATTTAATAGCTAATTTACTCCCCAGCACCGCCCAGAAGAAAACCTGATAGACTAAGGAAAAGGTTCTAGTTTTCTTTTCTCCTCATATACTTTTTATTTGAATGATTATATCCAATTAATGGGCAAATGAATACGCCAATACTGGAAGCAATACTACGTAATGGTTAAGAGTGTGAACTTTTGATTTCTATAGACTGGTTTTGACTCTGTTACTAGATGATCTTGGGCAAGTTGGCTAACCTGTATGAATCTCAGTTTCTTTATTTATAAAATGAGAATAATACTACCAGCCTCATTAGGCATGCTATTTATTAGTGTGTTTAGTTCTCATAACCCTGTGGGCCAGGTCTTATTGTTATTCCCATTTTATGGATAGGAAATTGAGGAAAAGTCAGTTTAGGTCACTTGCCTCTGGGCACATGATAAATAAGTAGCAGAGCTGAGCTCAAAGCCTAGGCACTCCAGCTCCCAACTGCACTGCTAACTACTAAACTATTGCCTCAAAGTATACCCCTCCAAGGACATAGCCCCATGGCCTACTGCAGAGGCAGGAGGGAATAAGAGTCAGTGCCCAGGTGTCCCTGAACAGCGTCTCTGCCCACCGTTGGGGGTTGAATTGTGCCCCCTCTCCCATTCATATGTTGAAGTGACCCCCTCTTCAAGATGTGATCTTATTTGGAAATAGAGTCCGTGCAGATGTAATTAGTTAAGATGAGATCATACTGGAGTGGGTTGGGCCCCTAATCAGTATGACTGGTTTGCAGGGGAGAGGCTTGGAGCAGATCCCTCCCTAGAGCCTTCAGAGGGAGCATGGCCCTGCCAGCACCTCATCCTGGGCACAGCACTGTCAGAACTATAAATCAATACATTTCTGTTGTCTAAGCCCCTCAGTTCATAGTTCTTTGTCATGGCAGCCCTAGCAAACTAATACACCCACAGTATGCTGACCTGGCTAGGCCCTTTACCACTGTTCAGTTAGCCTTCTCTTCCCCTCTTCTCAACTCTCTCTTAATCCCCTGACACCTTCCCCCAACCCTTTCACTGCCTCGAGCTCCTCCCGAGCCTTCCTGCCTCAGCAGATGATCTCACCTTCACTCCTCTGAGACCACAGCTGCCTCTTCTGAGGCCTCAATCTCCCTTGTTCTTCTCTGTTGCCACTGGCTCCTTTCCTCCTGAGACTTGCTCTTCCTCCCGTACACATTTTAGCTTTCCACAAGGCCTGGTCCCTCTTCTCCTTTCCCTTCTCCATGTGTTCCTTTCAGTGTTCATATTAATTCCCATAATTTTACCTGCACTGTCAAGTTAATTTAGCTTATTTCTGTAACCCCGCTTCTGTCCAGAACACAAGCCCCACATTTGCAACTGCTTGATGATCAATGCCACCTGCTGTCTCTTCACTCTAGACCACGCTCTATCAGTGTCATCTGACCTCTGTCCCAGCTTCTTCTCTCATCTCTATTTTTCAGTCAACCAAGACTCCAAAAAATTTCTTTTCCATGCCCTCCTCCAAACAAGGTCAGCAAGACCTGCTGATTCTTTCTTTGCTGTGCCTCTCTCGTAAATGCTTTCTTATTCCACTAGAACATTTCAAATCTTTATCCTGAGCAACTGCAGTGGCCCGTTTACTGTCCTTCCTGTCTACTCTCTTTTGCTTCCAGCCTGTCTTTCATGCACTACCAGAGCCATCTTCTCAACATGGAATTAGGCTTATGCCACTGACCTGGGAGGGCTGGGCCCTTGTTGCATAGAGAATAAAGGCTCATCTTAAATTTGGCATGCAAGGCTCCCCTTTAACACATCCCCAGCTCACCTACAATAACAAAGGGAGTCCAACCATCCACATAGAAAGAGCTTTACTCAGTGCTGTACCTTAATGGGAACTTCATGCTCTGAAAGTAGATTTTATCATTCCATCAGGGATGACCTGGCTCAGTGAAGCTAATCCGTGTTAACAAAATTTAGGAAAGACTGACATATCTTCGAGACCGGCATTTTTCCAATTTAGTTAATTTAGAAAAATAACTGCCAAGTGCGATGGAACACATGTATTAACAGAGTCACACATATGTTTTCACTCTCAAGTGGGGACTAGACACAGTCAGCCAAGTTCTAATCAGAATGTTGGTTGGATCCAGAAGAAGGGGAATCTGTGGGATAATCCTAATGGTTCCCTCCATCTGTGAACACATGAGCTCTCTGGCAGTTGCTTAGATCAGTGTCTGTTATGATTACATTTCAGGCCTAAAAATACAAAGATGTGACCTTGATTGGGTTTTAGTGTTTTCCTACCCACAGGATTATCTCACATGATATATTTCCTCTATAGGTCGTTAATGTCATTCACTGTGTTGGTTTCTTTGTTCAGTCATTTTTTTTACATGCTTGTTAATTTAGCTCTCAGCCACCTTATCTCTAAATTCTGTAGGCTCCTCACTGTATGGAGCTCCTTCAGAATTTCTCTGAATAGACTTTAGGATGCCACCTAGCAGCCTCTGAAACTCTGAACAGAACAACACCAGCTGGTCCAGCCAGAGCCTGAAAATAAGTCTGTATACTACTCTTGAGTCAAGAGCACTGACATCGAATGAGAAAAAAAGGAGCTGAAAAAAAAAGAAGTTGCAAAAAAGGGGAGATACACAGCTAAAGGGGAAAAGTGATGCATTTGTGAGGAATAATACAGTGCTTTAGTTTACTTGCATTACATATTCCTCACCCCCTGTATTAGTCAGCTCAGGCTGCCATAACAAAGTACCATAGACTGGGCGGTTTAAACAAGATAAATTTATTTTCTTCACAGTTCTGGAGGCTGGGAAGTCCAAGATTAATGTACTGGTTGATTTGGTTTCTGGTGAGGGCTCTCTTCCTGGCTTGCAGACAGCCACCTTCTCACTGTGTCCTCAAATGGCAGAGAGAAAAATATCTCTCTTTTGCTCTCTCTCTCTACCTCTTCTTATAAGGCTACAGTCTTATCAGATTAGAACCCCACCCGTATGACCTCATTTAACCTTAATTATCTCCTAAAGACCCTATCTCCAGATACAGTTACATTGGGCATTAGGGCTTCAACATATGAATTTGGGATGGGGATGCAATTCAGTCCACAGCAACTCCCCTAAAAAAAAAAGTACTCTTAAAGTTTTTTTTTTCTTCTCATTGCTTCAGTGAAGGAGAGGTGATGGATAGTGGGATACTTAGAATATAGTGTGATTAGAGATATAATAAATTCTGACTTAGCATAATTACCTTAATAGGTCTAGGTTATTAGCTAAACTGGAAGCAATTCAGCCTGATACCATCTTGCTACTTTAAGATAGGTGAACCTAAGGGCTTAAAAGGCAGTTCTTCTATTGGGGTGCCTAAATTTTACTTAATATGTTTTGGACCATGAAGAATTGAACCCTTAAGCTAAAAAGTTCAATTGTATTTGGTTGGAATTAACTTACTTCTTTACAGAGAGCCAAACTATGTAGATGAGATTTCCCTTATCAGATGGTGATGTCTTAAGTCAGAGTCCCAAGGAGTACTCTTGGGATCAACACCTGTGAGGGAGTGAAGGAAGCAGGATTAGGCACTGGGAGAAGTTCAAATGTGACACATTTACCAGAGATGTCTCAGCTGATCTTATGGGAAGATCTGGAAGTAAGACAGTTCTTCAGCATAGAAGACTTGAGGCAAGAGGGCCAGGCTTTGTACCCTCCTATTAACCAGTCATTGGATAGGGCTGACCCTGGGGAAGGGGCATAACTTTGGGCAAGGTGGCTCCCTTACACAGAGAGCAATTTCCAGAAAGGGACTCAGCCATCAGCCTTCAGCAGCCTATGCTCCTGACAGTTGAGAGGACACATGTTTCAGTCCATAAAGAGGGGTCTGGTGTTGCAACCCAGCATCCACTGCAGGGGCTAAGGGTGAGGGCCAAGGAGGTAATAGTTATACATTAAAACCTGTGGGCATTCCTCTACTTCGGATTTTTTTTTTCTTGTGGGTAAGAGATCAGAGATCATCCTTGTCTTGGAGGCTGAAGATTTTATATGCAGGGGCCCTCTGAAAATGCTGGGTTGTGGCCAGTTGAGACTAGTTATTAATTGTAGAACTAAAATACCCCATATATCCAGTCATGTCATGACAGGCATAAGGAAGGGAGGAGCTAGAACCGTTGTGCACTTAATTGAAAATTACTGGTAGATGATGTGATGAGGCGCAAGTTTCAGACAAGCCTGGACATTTATTTTGGAGGAGCTGATTTCCACAGAGGTATGTGTGGTTTCTCTAACACCTTCCTGGATGTTTTTTTCCCCTGAGAATGTTTATGTTCATTTGCTGGAATTAGCAAAGGGGTTATGAAGATGGAATATAGCCCACTGCTATATAAGTGTTCCTCAGCACTTGACTGTTAATTAGTGTGGTTAGGTTTAATGAACTCATTTAATAGCAATATTCCTGCTGAGAATTTTATTGGGTACTAAATTCTTAAATTTAATAATGAAAAACATATTTGTGTAGTGTTAATAATGGTTGCAAGACTTTCAGAGAGTAAAATATTAGATGGTTAAGTGTAATGGATTAATTAAATAAGAAAGCCCAAACTACCTTTCAAAGTGACTCCAAAATGATCTTCACTTTGTTTTAATGAATAAAATATACCATATCAAATGCCATTTGTGCATGTTAGTTTAAAAGCAGTACTCAAAGCTAGCAAATTTAGATCAGAGGAAACACAAACACAGCAAAATATTCTGCTTGGCAAACAGTGTTTTGTTTCCCATACTGATCCATTAAGTTGAATAACTTGATTTTCTTACAAGATGTCAACAATATGTTTCTTCCATGTAGAGAAATCAGTGGGAACTTTCCAATCAACTTCCAAACAACAGCAGCTTGTATCAGCAGCAGTCCACATAAGCATTTGGGAAATGTTTTTAATTGCTTTAATTGCATATTAGTGAAATGACACAAACTTCTTATTATAGCTTTTTCAAAGTAAGCAATTCATTTAAATTGACTAAGGAGTTTCAAGCTAGTGTAAATGTTCCTTATGTAATATATTCAAAATTCTTTTTAGCAAACTTTTGAGGATGATAAATGTGTTTTGTAATTCATTATTCTAACAAATTGTTTGGACCTGGGTGTGTCCCTCAGGTGTGTCCCTCAGTTTTCCCATCTGCACAATAGGAATAGAAAAAGAAATGCCAATTAGGATGTGATAAGACAATGTGTGATTAAGTGTAGACACTTTGAGTTCTCCAGAGCCCTCAAAAGCAATTTTATTTAAGAATGAGTCTTGTGGGTTTTGTTTGTATAGAGAGGCAAATACTCCAATCAGGAGTCCTGGGGGAGAGTTTTAAACTCAACTTGCACTCCCGTTAGATTATAGACAAGTGAATTTTGAGTTTCTGAAATAATAAAAGGATTAGAGTTTGTAGTTTCCAATCAGATCCATTCCTATCACATTGGGAAGGCTGATCAGATAGGAATGTATTTAACTATTTTATTTGAAGCATCAAGAATTCTGGGATAGGTGGCTCAATTATGTCTTCAATGAACCTTTTCTTTTCTTTTTATCATCTTTATGCTCCGCCATCCTTTGAATGTCGGGCTTGTCCTCATGCTTACTGCCTCAAGGTCACACGGCGGCTCTACCCGGGCAGGTGTTGCTGCATTTCCAGGTACCATGCATGTTTCCGGTGTAGTGAATATAGAAAGAGGAAGTAGGAGATGATGGCGCCTATATCAAAAAGGAAAAGCTTTCCCAGCAACCTTCACTGTTCGTTTCATTAACTGCATATTATTACATTGTAAGGATACAGCACAATTTAACTCTTCCTGTGGATAGATGTTGATGGGCTTTATATGGCGCCCAGTCGGGGACTAACAGACATTTTGAAGAAAGAAAATGACCTGCTGCTCCCGGGGCTAGTAGCCAGTGCTGACTTAGTGTTTGTCAAGCCGCCCAGGTTTCAAGTTTTGCTTCCTTCATGGCCTTCATCTGCCAGGCTCTCAGCATGAGCCTGATTCGTAGCTCAGGCCAGAGGGAGGTGACGAGTGAGTCCCAAGTACCCTGGGGCTCCGCATCTGCTCATGTTGGCTGCCAGACAGGCTCCAACCTGGCATCTCAGTTCTGATACCCAAGTCCCCACCTGGCCTTGTTTTCTGGGCCTGACTCCCTGCCTTAGAAACCCACCAGCCCTCTGTCCCTTGAGGGCCTGGCCTGCCTAGCTCTTTGTCGCACCCTGCAGGGAGGGAACTCTTCTTTGAGCTTCTGCCTGCTGGCTGGGGTTCTGCCCGCTGCTGCTGCCACCCGTTGATGCCTAGCCCCCAGGACGACAGATCCCTGGCCTCCATCTACCTATCTTTCCCTGTCCCCCCACCCCACATATACATAGGTACACACGCATGTTTGATTAGTTATACGTGGTTTTAAAAATCAGATAGAAACAATTCATAATGAAAAACAGCATTTTTCTGTCCACCCTCCCAACTTCCAACTCTTTTCTGTGTAACACTTTTAGGTGTTTCTTCTCATGTTTGCCTCTCTAATTTATAACTTGCTTATATTACTGTTTCTTCTGATTTTCTTTAATTGTAGATATCATGTACTGATTTTATACCAAGGATTGTGTGGATTTACTGCCTCTCCCGAGATATGCATCCACTTCTTCTTTAATCATTCTCCTAAGCATAATTTTTGGTTAGATTAATATTCAGACTTCTTGTTACATAAGAGAAAAACAGAATCCTTTCTTGTTTCTGCCACTTTTACTTGGTCATTGGTTATATGCAGCCAAATCCATTATATGGCGTTTCTGTCTTTTTTTGTGGACACCCTTCCTTTGGTGGAGGCCCTCCCCTGGTAGCTTTCTCAGGAAGTGTGTGTGACAACTAAATGTTTTCAGAAATATCTTAATTCCACCCTATTTGATTGATAGTTTGGGGACAGAATTTGAAGTTGGAAATTATTTTCTCTTGGAATTTTGAAGTGATCGTTCCAGTATCTTCTAGTGCTCAGTATTGCTGTTAAGTAGGTGCCATTATGATCCCCAATCCTTTGTATTAGACCTATTGTTGTTTCTCTTTTTCTCTCCTGAAAGCTTTTACAATCTTCTCCCTGCTCAGTGTTCTGAAATTGCATGTTGATGTGCCTTAGTGTGGATGCAGGTCTGTTCTATTTTTTATGTATTATGCTGGGTCCTTCATGGATCCTCTCTTATGGAAACTGATATCCTTCAGTTCTAGGAAATTTCTTAAATTATATCTATAATAGTTTCCTCCCCTCCATCTTCTTTGTCATTTTTTATAAAACTCTTGTAATTTGGATGTCAAATATCCTAAATTGATCTCATTCTTTTGCTTTTGCTTTTGTATTTTCTAATTCTTTTTTACTCCTAGTGTTGCTGTTCTATTTTCCGGGAGATTTGTTTCAACTTTACTCTTCAATTGTTATATGAGAATTTTAATTTCCACTTCCATACTTTTAATTTTTAAAAGCTTTTTATGTTACTACTATTCTCTGAGTGTTCTTTCTTAAAGCTTCTTGTTCTGTGAAAATTATATCATTGTTTAACTCTATACTGATCTCTGTGATAGGTTTTTGGAAGTTGTCTAATGTTCCAGAATTATTTCTGTTTCTTCTGAGTTCCTTTTCCTTTTTTGTTTGTTTTTGTCTCTTTTATGTTAGATACCCTCTTCAAATAACTAGTAGTCCTGGGTTGTCTCCTCATATTTAAGAGTGAGGCACAACAAAGCTGATTAGAAGCCGCGCGCGCGTGTGTGCGTGTGTGTGTGTGTGTGTGTGTCTGTGTGTGTCTGTGTGTGTCTGTGTGTGTAGGGGAGGACTTTTTAACTAGTGGGATTCACCTTAGAATGATCTGAAGGTGCTGTTTCATAGGGATATCCCTCCCTCCCCTGCCCAATATATATAGGCATTTTCTTTTGGCCAGGCAGTATCGCTATATGGACATCCTTTAATCTCCTGTCTGGGTGGTATAAAGCTAGTAGCCAGGGTGGTCAGAGCTGAGTGAGGAAAAAGGAGCCAATGGTCTTACCATTCACCATGTGGACTTCACTGAATCCCCCAATTTCTGGATGCTAACCTTATCCTGTGAGTGGTCTCCCTGAGTCCAGAATCAATTTGGGATCAACCACTGTAGAAAATAAACTTCTAGTTTTCTGCCTGGGTTGGTAAGACTGGACTGTGCTGAGCTGAGGTTGGGAAATAGGGATCTAATGGCTTCTTACACACACCTGCAACTAATCCACCTGTTCTGAGCTTCACTTGGATTCACTGGCTCTCCAGTTTCTGAGCCTGTCCAAGGCCCTGCTTCACTCTGGCTTTCTCTGGTAAGATGAGTCCACTCATCCATCTGCCTTGCCACTTCTGAAATTTAATTGCTCTAATCATCACTTCTGTTCTCTTTGTCATTATACACTTGATTCTCATTATTCAGAGTAATTATGTTCTATAAAGTCACAGCAAATGCTGAATTAGTAAATACTGAACCATTGCGTCTAAGGGAGATACAGGGATAAATTCCTATGAGCTTTGGATCAATACATAACCTTGTATTATGTATTATATATTTTTGTTCAAAGACACCTTATTTGATATATATTGTTGATTGATTAACATTGAGCTCATGGCCAAACAACACTATAGCTAATGCCTGAATGAACATTATCTAAGCATGTGCTTTCTCTGTAAGGCAGTTAGGAAACTGGATAGCACTTCAGTACTGTGCGTGGGGGCCATTTTAAACAGTGAAATCACCAAGAAAAATTACAAAAGTATGAGAAACACGGCACTAAATAAACTGTGAAAAGGACACAGTTTACAGTATAAGAGCTAGAATAAGAAGGCAGAGTGTTGCCTCGTTCAAACTCTGCTGGGAACATGTATTTTGGACAACTCCAATGTCTTGCCATTCTTAGCATATCCATAAATGATTGTGAAAGCACCACAGTATTGATTTTGGGGGTTACAAATAAGTTTTAGTGAGTAGGCAAGTTTGCAAACACAGAATCCATGAATAATGGGAATCGGCTGTAATTTTATGCCTTTTTTATTCCTTTATCTTTTTAGGGTGGTTTCAGCAGGTATTGAAAAGGAACAAGGAAGGTGATAAAGTATATTAAGTCTACCACATTTAACTAGAAGTCTCTGTCATCCCGGTCATTTTGTGTAGGACCCACGGCTACCTACTTGTCTATAATGACATCAGACTTCTGGCTCCTCCAGCTCACTCTGCCTGTTCCGTCCTTTGCACCCCCAGGGTTCATCCAGGCCCAGACCCCAAGGCTCCTCAAGTCACCCAGGCCCACTGGCACAGCTGGGCCATGCCTGATCATGCCACAACATACGACGGTTGTGTATAGGTCTTTCATATATCCCATAATCAGTGATCTGCTGAAGCTGTCATATACTGGCTTGCAAAAGTCAGTTGCTAAATTTTCAGCATTTTTGTGAGCCACAGTTAAACATAACCATTGATAAAAATTAGATCATATTATTTGTCAATTTAAAAAAATGAAAAATAATTTAAAATAAAATCGTAGAAGCTTATAATTAAATATATAAATATAATAAATATTCAAACTCACCACTTATTATTTTACTGTATTTCTCTATTACCTGTGCTTTTTATGTCTCTTGTATCTGTATGGTGGAAACACTATATCATGGTTTGCTACTACATATCTCTTCCCAATATCTTCACTAAATGTCATATTCAGTGACATGACAGTAATAGCTTAAAATCAACCATGGCAGGAGTATTTATACCATGGAAATCAGCAAATGCTCTAAATCAAGACTTTTTCTCCCCAGAGAGCCCACTGTTAAACAATTCATCAGCACACCACTGCCTGAAATTAAATATAGTTTTATTGCTGCCATTAGGGATTCACTAATTTATATTTTGTCTTCTCTGGTCTTCACACACCTGAGTAAAAGCTGGGAAAGTGGCAAAAACATATGAAGCAAGTTTACAATCTCATTCTTATTTATATTGTCGCTAGCATTACCAGTAGGAAATACCCCAGGGGACTTTGGGAAGCGGTGAAGTAAACAGCAAACCACTCCTGTAGCTTGAGAAATTGACTATCTCAAGGACTCCAGAGCCTCATGGAGTGTGGAATTGAGTAAAATTAGAAATTAATTGACAAAGGCAATAGGGAAAAAGTCAGTAGCTAGATCCAAGGATATGCATTAGCTACTTGGATGTTTATTAAGCAGAAATAATGAAGAAAATGAAGTGAAGACTGGTAGAACAGAGTCACAGAAAAAGAATCTGGGTCCTTCCTGCTATTGCAGACAGTCTGACCCAGGATCTTGTACATGTGAGCTTGGAAAAGCTGAAGCTTCTATAGTCAACAACAGATGGGGATAAAAATTATTGATACCTAGTTAGAATCGTGCTGCCTAGGAAACTCTTAATATGTATGAATAAGAGATGATTGGCCCATATAATATGTTGTTTCTCTGACCAGTTAATACTGTTATGAAATTAGAGCAAAGAGTTGTATTTTCTCTGAGCAATAGGTCTAGGGAAGTTTATTGAAATAATTATTCCAGGAAAATCCAGGAGGAAAAATCATATTTAAAATTCTTTTGCAGAATTTCTACTAGTTGTGAATCTTTGTGAAGTTCGAAATACTGACTTATAATGTAAAGTCAGTATTGTAGAAGATTTAAATTTATTAGATTTAACTTTAGTGCCTAGAATCAGTTGATTCTGAAGAGCAAAAAGGCAATTAAGGGGGAAAAAAATCAATGTAGGATGGAAAAATAGAAAATAGTTGTGCTGCTGTCCTCCCTGGCTACTACCATGGTCATGAAAAAAACTGGGTTAATAGGACTGATGATATGCCTGATTTAAGAGGTCCTTGGAAAAATAGACTAGTATGTGGCTTATATTTTCTTTTATAACTGTTCTTTTTTAGTTTTAGGTTTTTTAAACATTGTTTTTTATTTCATCATATTATGGGGGTACAAATATTACGGTTACGTATATTGCCCATGCCCACCACCCCCCTCGAGGCAGAGCCTCAAGCGTGACCATCCCCTAAACGTTGCACATCTCACTCATTATGTTTGTATATACCCATCCCCTCCTTCCCCCTCCCACCCGCCCAACACCCGACAAATGTTATTCCTATATGTCCACTTAGGTGTTGATCCGTTAATACCAATTTGCTAGTGGTGCTTGTTTTTCCATTCTTGACATACTTCACTTAATAGAATGGGTTCCAGCTGTATCCAGGAATATACAAGAGGTGCTATATCACCATTGTTTCTTAAAGCCGAATAGTACTCCATGGCACCACATTTTGTTAATCCTCTCATGTATTGATGGGCACCTGGGTTGTTTCCACAACTTTGCAATTGTGAACTGTGCTGCTATAAACATTCAAGTGCAGGTGTCTTTTTCATAGAGTGATTTTTGTTCTTTTGGGTATATGCCCAGTAATGGGATTGCTGGATCAAATGGTAAATCTACTTGTATCGCTTTAAGGTTTCTCCATATTGCTTTCCACAGAGGTTGAACTAGTTTGCAGTCCCACCAGCAGTGTAGGAGTGTTCCTATATCTCCGCATCCACGCCAACATTTATTGTTTGGGGACTTTTTGATAGAGGCCATTCTTACTGGAGATAAGTGATATCTCATTGTAGTTTTGATTTGCATTTCCCTGATGATTACAGATGATGAGCATTTTTTCATATGTCTGTTGGCCATTATTCTATCTTCTTTTGAAAAATTTCTGTTCATGTCCTTTGCCCACTTTTTGATAGGGTTGTTTGATTTTTCTTTGCTGATTTTCCTGAGTTCTAAATAGATTCTAGTTATCAGCCCTTTGTCGGATGTGTAG
>CAUYPO010058106.1:0-11322 GCA_963574435.1 Cheirogaleus major
CTGTCTAAGAAAGAAAGGAAAGAAGAAAGAAAGAAAGAAAGAAAGAAAGAAAGAAAGAAAGAAAGAAAGAAAGAAAGGAAGGAAGGAAGGAAGGAAGGAAGGAAGGAAGGAAGGAAGGAAGGAAGGAAGGAAGGAAGGAAGAGTGAGTTTATGTTCATGGTTTGGAAGACTTGATATTGTATGTGATGATTAATTTTATGTGTCTAAAACTGGGTTAAAACATTATTTCTGGGTGTATCTCTGAGGGTATATCTGGAAACAGATGCATTTGAGGTTCTGCCCTCATCAATGTGGGGGCCTTCATTCAATCTGTTGAGATAGAACAAAAAAAGTGGAGGATGGGTGTTTTCTTTCTCTCTATCCTGGAACTGGGACACCAATTTTCTCCTGCCTTTGGACATCAGAGCTTATGATCCTCAGGCCGTTAGACTCTGCAACTTATATCAGCACCCTCCACTCCCATTTTCTAGCCTTCAGCCTGAGCTAGGAATTAAATCAGCTTCTCTGGTTCCCAGCCCCTCAATCTCAGATTAAATTACACCACTGCCTTTGACAGCTCTCCAGCTTGCAGACAGTTCTATTTTTCTAGAGAACTCTAACTCGTACTGTCAACACTCCCCAAAGCAATGTATAGTTTCAATGCAGTCCCTATCAAATTTCTGATGCCCCTTTATGCAGAAATGGAAAAGCAGATTGTCAAATTCATATGGAAATTCAAGGGTCCCCGAATGGCTAAAATAATCTTGAAAACAAAGAACAAAGTAGGAGGACTCACATTTCCTTATTTCCATATTTGTTACAAAGCTACCATATCCAAAACAGTGTGGTAATGGCTTAAGGACTGAAATGTAGACCAATGGAATAAAGTTGAGAGTCCAGAAATCAATCCAAACATTTATATCTAATTGATTTTCAACAAGGGTTCCAAGACCATGTGTGCAGAAAGAGCAGTTTCCTTAATAAATGATGCTGAGGCCACTGAATTTTCACATGCAGAACAATTGATTTGGATCCCACCAAACTTGATTTCTTAATCTGTTTGGGCTACTATAATAAAATATATATTCCTTGGCTTATAAATAAAAAAAATTTATTTCTCACAGTTCTAGAGACTGAGCAGTCTAAGATAAAAACAGCAGCAGATTTGGCATCTGGTGAGGGCCTGATTCCTCACAGACAGCTGTCTTCTTACTCTAATCTCACATGGCCGAAGTGGTAAAGAGTCTCTCAGAGGCCTCTATTATAAGGGCACTTATCCCATTCATGAGAATGCTGACCCCATATCCTACTAATCTCTCAAAGCCTCCACACCTAATAATATTACCTTGGGGGTGAGGATTTAAGCATATGATTTTTTGGGGGGGGAACATAAACATTCAGACCATAGCACTCAATATATATAAGTTACTCAAAAACTGACCAATTATTAATACTTACATATAAAAGCTAAAAATATAAAGCTATTAGAAGAAAACATAGAGGTAAGTATTCATGATCTTAGGGTTGGCAATAGATTTAAAATTTTAAAATTTTAAAATTTTAAAATTAATACCAAAAGCATAATAAGCACAAAAGTAAAAAACATAAATTTTATTTCAAAATCTAAAAATTTTCATAAAGGACATTTTCATCAAAGGACATTATCAAGAATGTGAAAAGAAAATCTATAGAAATGGAGAAAATATTTGCAAATCATATATCTGAATATGATTATATAAATTATATATAATATTTCCAGAATACAGGAAAAACTCTTAACATTTCAACAAGAAAAAGACAAACAACCAATTTAAAAATTGGCAGAGACATTGAATAGGCATTTCTCCAAAGAAGATGTAGCACATGAAAAAATCATTGATCATTAAGGCAATACATGTCAAAACCTCAATGGATACCACTTGACACAGCTAGTGTTGCTTTAATCGATAATGTAGAAAAAAACACGTAGTGTTGATGATTTGGAGAAATAGGAACTCTCCTACATTTTGATGAGAATGTAGAATGGTTGAGCCACTGTGGAAAATAGATTGATAGTCCTTTAAAATGTTAAACATAGAATACTCAGCAGTTATACTCAGGTACATATCTAAGAGAAATAAAAATATATGTCCACATGGAAACTTGCTTACTAATGTATATAGCAGTATTATTCATAGTAGCAAAAGTGTGAAAATAACTTGAATGTCTTTCAGTGGATAAAAGAGTAAACAAAGTATGGTCTACACAGACAATTGAATATTATTCAGTCAGTAAAAATGAACAAAGTACTGATACATGCTACAACTTGGATAAGCCTTAAAAATATTATGTTAAGACAAGAAGCCCATCACAAAGGGTCAAAATTTGTGTGATTTCTTTTCTATAATAACACAAATCCATAGAGACAGAAAGCTGACTAGAAGTTACTAGGGATGAAGGGAGTTGGGGATAGTGAATAAATACTTAATGAGTATGGCTGTCTGTATGGGACGATAAAAAAATTTTTAAACTAGAGAGAGCTGGTGTCAACAGAACATTGTAAATCCTGAATTTAACATTGCTGAGTTATAACTAAAATGACTCATTGAAAAATATATGAATTTGAACTCAATTTTAAAAATTTAAAAATAGCATTATACAGTTATTATTAGTATAATGTCCACTGAGTTTAGAACCAATTACACTAAAATAAATCTAGTGTATATTTATACATTATCTCCATTCTTCACTCTATTATTTAATTGGCATTAGAATCAACTCTAAAGCTTCCAGTGAATTTGTTTTCCAGAGAAGCAGATTTTGCAAACGATAATATCAATTCTGAATGTTATTTTCTTTATTAATTCTATATATACAGCAGTAATTATATGCCTAAGACACCAAATTCAATAAAAATCAAATATATCATTGAATAATATTTACTAGAAATTATTTACTACCTTCCTGAAATTCTTATCTTACTTTTTATTAGTTGATAAATACATTCAAAATGATAATTCTGTACATTTGTTCTCAAATGGAAATATAATTAAGTACATTGTTTTTACCTTTGCATATTCAATACATTTTACAAAAGATTTTAAGTCTTATTGAGCTGGCATGTAGAAAGGGGATCAGTCCACTAAATTCATTTGATGTTGAAAACTGATTTCAAATGGAAAAAGTAACACAAGAATAGAAAGTATGTGATGAGAAAAATTGATACTGATGTTATCTACTTCAAAAGAGCACATTATACTTTTTCTAATCATAATTTAGTAAAAGTGACTAAAACTTAGATGTTGATGAGTGCTATCTCAGTTTTTTCTAGTAATTAGTTTCAAAAGTACCATATTATGAAAGAATACTGCATATTGAAAAACTGAATATGCAAGCACTATAGATGTTTTATCTATCTTTTATTTTTTTTCTTGTTATGTTGCCTGGGCTGGAGTTCAGTAAGTATTCACATGCACAGTCATAGCACATTGCAGCCTCAAACTATTGGGCTCAAGTGATGTTCCTGCCTCAGCTACTCTTGAGTAGCTGGGACTACAGGCATCCATGTTGAATTTTTACAATTATTTGAAAATATGCTCCAGTAAGAGGACAAATTTATCCAGTAGATTGTAATTTCTTGAAATAATAATTTCTTAGGAAATAAAATATTTTAGAAAGTGTTTGGCAAGAAGAGTGAGTTTAAGGCTTATCTAATCTATTGTCTTCTTTTTAAAGTTATTTGTCCAATGTGATCTTATTAGGGGCAGAACTGAGTCTTGTATCCAAAGGTTTTTTTTCCAAATTTTCTTCCTTGACTCACCTGACTTACAAGATACCTCACTTGGACACTTTTAAAAATATTTAAATAATTAACTGGTTAACTCCAATCTTATTTCTCTATCAACTCATTATTTCTCCAGTGTACAGATTATTTTACTAGAAAAGAATCTTAAATGTGAATATGTGCAATTTCTTTAAACACCATAAGGAATTTTCATGTTGGCTAAAGATCTATCTATATATCAATCTATTCATTTACACACACACATCTACATGTTTGTAAATATAAATATATTATTATATTATATATATTACATCATTACTATATAGAATGTGTTATTATATATATTATGTTATTATTATACATATTATTATTATACATTGAATAATGTATAATATAAATTATGTGAAATGCTATATGCTATTATTATATATAATATATATTAATGGTACATACATTTATACTATAGTATGTGTCAATCATGTGTATAGATATAGATATAGATAGATATAGGTATCTGATTTTTTATCTTAATTCTTTAATTGGCCCATACGATGATAAGTAGATGGGTAGATAGCTAGAGATTCATATAGATATATGTCACCACCACAATGTAGGATTGTTGCCTGGCCAAAATTGGTTTCACTGGGTAATGTTTAAGTGTCTAAAAATTGGATTCAGGTATTAAAAACCTATTTGTACCTTTTCAGGTATTAAACACTTACTTGTATGGTTTTATGACTGTGCATGTCTCCAAATATAGAGCTTTCACTAAAAAAGTTAAGAATAACTAATATTGAAATCTTTCTATATTTGAAGTATTGTTCTAAGCATTTCATGCTTCTCAGCTTATTTAATCAATAAACAACTAATTAGGTAGATTTGTAATAAATAAACCTTAATACATTTTTTGTATAAAATCGGGTCATATGTAGAGCTTAATACACTTTATTTGTGAAGATAAAGTGAAAAGTAAGGGAGACAGATCATGCAGAGTATTTATCATACTGCAATGGCAAAAAATAAAATACTTAAAACTATGATTATTATTAAAGTCATTCTGACATACTTTCAGATTATGTAAGGAATACAGAAAAAGTATGAGACATGGCAAATTGATTAAATGCAACACCTAAGGCTAGTTAACTACAGATAGAGATTGGGTTATCTACCAGAAGGCATTCTTATTATAATATACATGACAGAAACTATGTCATATATCAATTTAAGATGTTTATATACTGTAATATAGTATTTGTAACATAAATCATCAATCTATATGTACGCTCTGTATATCAAACTATATATTGTGAAGTTATTATTAATTAATAAAGAATATAATGCTTAAAAAAGAGGAAATCAAATTAAAGGAATTTTAATTAACATGATAATGGTGGGAAGAAAGTTGATAGTTTTGATTGTGAATCTCGACAGAGAGCTAAAACTTGAGACTGGACAAAGAGAGAGAGACAGAAGGAAAAACAGAGAAACAGAAGTGGAGACAGAGAGAAACAGAAGGGGAAGGGAGAGAGAGAGGGGAAAATAATAGAGAGGAGAGGAGACAGAGGGCGGAGGAAAGATGAAGGAAGGCAGCAAGGAGAAAGAGAGAGGGAGGGAGGGAGGAAAGAACATGGAGCACTAACTTCAATTCTGATTAGGAGGGCATTGTATGCTTGGGGTTAGAATACAGTCCTGGTTGTGAAAGTGTGAGATTATATTCTAGGTTTTGTTGCTAGCATATGCTGCCCTTGGTGTCCTCTCCCATGAACATATCTTTTGATGTCTTTAATGGACATTGATCTCATGTGAGAAAAGATGATCGAGGAGTTACTATTTTCCTCAGTTCTTGTAGACACTTGACAGAAAAAGCTATCAATTTCTCAGATCAAGTATTTGAATATCCTTTTCTGGGAATCTTAACAATTAGCTGGTCAAATCATAAAAAAAATATTGTAAGAAAAATGGAAAGAAACGATTCTGTGTCTTTGGGAATTAGACTGACAGCAGTGACAGACCTTTGGAGTTTATTACATTCTTTGTTTTAGTAGTGCTACAATTTTTAACACACTTTTTTCTTTTAAAAATGTATACCCAATTTTAAAATAATTTGAAAGAAACAGCATCTGTTACTTTCTTCAGAAACCTATCATTCCAAATTTATAGATTTATAACATACACTGTGATTTTTTTTTCCTTCATGAACAGCCCTTTTCTTAGGTCCTTGTAAGCTCTCACGAGCTCCACCAATTCAGTTTTCTTGAATTTAAACTCTAATTTTTCTCCCTTCTGTGCTATACTGGATGCTACAACTTCAACTTCTACAATGAGAGGTGTGAGTGTATGTGTGTGTGTGTGTGTGTGTGAGATCAAATTTATTACATCACAGTTCCTATATACTTTTAAATGTCAAATATTTATATTACCAAATTGAATGCCTTGTATAACAGACTTTAACATTTATCCAAAATCAGTGCTTTAAAGAAAAGATTAGAGACTGCTATACAAGAGACCTATATTTTGTGGGTAAACATGACTTATTTCTCATAGCTCAAACAAATTGGTATGCTTATTTGGGGAAAATTAAATCCTTACATCAGATTATATGTAAATAAATTAACAAAGAATAATTCTCAAAATGTTCTTCATTTATCTGTCAGTATTTTGATGAATAGTTTCTCCTAACTGTAATTTCAATATGATCAGTCACAAAACCTGTGAGATATTGAAAAAAAGGAAAAAACTCATTTGGAAATACTTTAAAGTAAGGTTATGAAGAAACTAATTCTTTTCTATAAATATTATTACTTTGTATAAAAACTGTTAAAGATGCTGAATGTCTCAATCTTGAATTCACATAATTTTAAAATATTTTGCTGAGTAGTTATTTAGAAAAGCCTTTCAATTTTAAAAGTGCATATATATAAAATATTCTGTCGTTTCTGTTTCTCTGGAGTACCTTGAAAATACAGTAATTGATTCAATCCAACCTTTTTTTAAGTGCTATTGAATATTTTAGAAGATTGGTCTGGGAGAAACCTGGCAAGTATCATTTTGCCTATGCTTTGAATATAGGTTACACTGCTGTGATTTTTTAATGAAAGAAAAATCTTGTTGCTAGATGCAGATTCAAAGACAGTATTTGATAAACTATTAAAAACATACAAAGACTGTCCAGAAAGTATGAAGCCATTGTTAATATCATGAGAACATACTGTCTGGATACTTTCCAGACAGCCCTTGTATAGCAACAGAGTCGGCTCAATTTTCCTTGTATCTACAGCCCTAGTTAGCAGGGAGTAGAATACTTTCTCCCAGCTCTCTCTCCACCACCTTGCTCCTTCATATGTGATCCTTGCAGGGCTTCTGCATCAGCAGAACTCTGCTAATCAAACAGCTACAGGGTCTTCCATTGTAAAGACTAGGAGAAAACGATAGCAGAAGCCCATCTCACCACTGCTCTTAAATGCGCCACCTCCTGACTCCCAGTGCCCAGAACTCACATTTAAAGTATGTTTAGATATATTTCATTTCATCAGGAGTCTTTATCTGTGATGTTAGTTTATTGGTAAAATTCAAAGTATGTGAAATTATAATATTTTGCTTCTTGTTAGCAATATTTCCCTTTAGGCCCCAATTCTAAAACACTTCTCTTTGGTGGGTAAAGGGGATTTCAAGATAATTATTATGAGATATAAATATGAGACAGCACACTTAGCCAAGTCTTACATCTTAAGAAAGATGTTCCTTGATTCCAGGTAACTAAAATTCATACTTCTCTTTCACTCTTGTGTCCCCATTCTGACTTACTTTTCTTTTTAGCACTCCTTGCTCTTTAACATTACATAGTTTATTTATTTTTGGATTAATTGCTATTTTCTGTACTATAACTTAAGGTTTATGGTGAAAGATGTTTTCCTTTTTTTCTACTCAAATTCCAAATACCACAATAGATGATCAATAAAAAGTTCTTCAATATTTATGAATGGAGGAATTAATTGATAAATGATGCATTGGATATTTTGGAACAAATTTTTTCTTCTGTGAACAACCCCAATTTCCAAGTGTGTATCTCCTCAGTCAGCCATTAAAGAGACTCTTTTTACATTTCTATTCAGATTAAAATAAGTATTTTATCTTATATTGAGAAAACCCTAAAGATTCCACCAAGAGACACCTGGACTTGGATCACAAAATCAATGTAAACAAATCAGTAGAATTTCTATACTCCAATAACTGTAAAGCTGAGAGTCAAATCAAAGATTCAATACTGTTTAAATTACTACAAAGAAAATAAAATACCTAGAAATATACTGAAACAAGAAGGTGAAAAATCTCTACAAAAGAACTACAAAACATTGAGTAAAGAAATCGCAGATGGTATAAACAAGTGGAAAATCGTATCATGCTCAAAGATAGAATCGACATTGTTAAAATATCCATACTATCCAAAGTGATTTACAGATTAAATGTAAACTTCATCAAAATCATATTCAACATCATATTTCACAGATCTATAAACAATAATTCTACCCTTTGTGTGGAACCAAAAAAGAATGCAAATAGCCAAAGTAATCTTAAGCAAAAGGAATAAATCAGGAGATATCACATTATCAGACTTGGTATAGTAACCAAAACAACATGGTGTTGGCACAAAAATAAAGACATAGACCAATGGAAAAGAACAGAAAGCCCAGGTATAAAATCATCCACATACAGCTAGCTGATCTTTGGCAAAGCAGACAACGATATTCACTGGGGAAAGAATCCCTATTCAGTAAATGGGGCTGAGAAAATTGGGCAGCCACATGTAGAACAATGAAACAGGATCTATATCTCTCACTACTCACAAAAATTAATTCAAGATGGATAAAAGACTTAAAACTAAGACATGAAACCATACCAATTCTAGAAGAAAATGTTGGAAAACTCTTCTAGATATTGGTGAGGCAAAGAATTTATGAAGAAGACCCCAATGGTGATCACAGCAATAACAAAAATAAATAAATTGGGCTTGCTTAAATTAAAATGCTTCTGCACAGCCAAGAAAATAATTAACAGAGCAAACAGACAACTTACAGAATGGGAGAAAATATCTGTAAGCTATACATCCAATACAGGACTAATGACCAGAATCTGCAAATAACTCAAGAAAATCAGCAAGAAATGCCAAACAACCCCATTAAAAGTGGGCAAAAGACATGAACAGAAGCTTCTCAAAAGAAGATAGACAAATTACCAATAAACATATTGTTAAATGCTTAATGTTAATAATCATCCAGGAAATGTGAATCAAAACTACAATGAAATATTACCTTGCCCCAGTCAGAATGTCTTTTATTAAAAAGTCTGAAAACAATAGATGCTTGCATGGATGCAGAAAGGAAAGCTTATACACTGTTAATGGGACTGCAGGTTAGGACAACCTCTATGGAAAAGAGTATGGAGATTCCTCAAAGAACTAAAAATAGATATACCATTTGATCCAGCAATCCCACTACTGCATATTTACCCAAAGAAAAAGAAATCACTTTATCAAAAAAACACCTGCACTCACATGTTCATTGCAGCACAATGAACAATTACAGAGATGTGAAATTAACCCAAATGCCCTTCAATTCACGAGTAGATTAACAAAATGTGGTATATGTATACCATGGAATACTACTCAGTCATGAAGAAGGATGACTCAACGCCTTTTGAAACAATCTGGGTGGAAATGGAGATCATTATGCCAAACGAAATATCTAAAGAATGGACAAACAAACACCTCACATTCTCACTATTAAATTGAAACTAACTGATGAGCACACATGTTCATAGAGGGGAGTAAATGTCAAAGGAATTCAAGAAGGGGAGAGGAGAGAGGAAGGGATGGGCAAAAACTTACCTAACAGGTACAATGAACACTATCTGCATGATAGGCACATTTTTAACCCTCACTCGAGCATTGCAAAAGCGATCCATGTAACCAAAAACACTTGTACCCTCATAATACTTTGAAATAATAAAAATAAGCTATCTTTTCTTTAATTCATGGACATTCAGATTTCCTTGCTTGAAACAGTCCCAGAGAAATAAATAGTAATATATGCTAATGTTTCAAGTAATAAATGTTTTTATAGTTGTTTTCTGTACAATTTCCTTATCCTTGTATCTTCATTATGTGATACGAACACTAGTGTATTGTGCCTTGGATCATTTACACCAGCATTTTAGGGAAAGCCCCATGTATCTGGCAATTGAATATGATTAATCAAAAATGACTGGAGAATAGCTACAGCTTAATTACCCACAGCTAAACAAGTCAACACCTAAAGAGAGGTAGGCTTGGTGTGATGGCTAATGCCTATAGTCCTAGAACCCTGAGAGGCAGAGTGAAGAATATCGCTTGAGGCCAGGAGTTCAAGACCAGCCTAGACAACATAGAATTTTTTGTCTCTACAAAAAATGTTTTAAAATTAGCTATGCAAGGTGGTGTATGCCTATAGTTCCAGCTACTTGGGAGGCTGAGGTGAGAGGATTGCTTGAGCCTAGGAGTTTCAGGCTGCAGTAAGCTATGATCATGTCACTGCACTCCAGCCTGAGTGACAAAGCAAAATCCTGTCTCAAAAGAAAAAAAAAAGTAGTATCACTAAGCATCTTCCCTCCACATTCAGTCTATTCTGCTTCATAAATAGCCTCAGCTCTCTAATAATGCACCATCATTCATAATCTCAGCAATGAGCAAAGGATATTATGCTCAGTACGGTGGGTTATACAAAGATGTATAACATGTGGTTCCTGACCTTAAGAGATTAAAATTTGCATTTTATTTCAAACACATTAACATATTCATATTGTATATAATAACAAAAGATGCACATAATTTTATTTATCTTAAAACTAAGACATAATTTGAAATCTCTCTTTTTTTTTTTTTTTTGCTTTTATTTGATCATATACTGGGGGTACAAATGTTGTTAGGGTTACATACATTGCCCCTCCCCCCCTCCCCCCCACATGTCAGAGCTTCAAGCGAGTCCAATCCCCAGGTGGCCCAGGCAAGGCACACATTGTGTAACTCTACACTTCCTCCCCCCTCCCGCCTGCCCTCCATCCAACATAAGATTTTTTTTTTTTTTTTACATTTTGTATACATTGTATATCTATGCCTCTCCCTAAGAAGGGTTAGAGGTATGCCTATCCCCCGACAATGCTCGCCACATCCCTATGATGTGGTTATTGCCCCCCCCAACCCTGGTGAACACTACCACCATTTGAGCACCATAGTTTTAATCAGTCAGTACCAATTTGATGGCGAGTAGATGTGGAGCCCACTTTCCACATCTTGTGTAGCCTCACTTTGGATAACGGGCTTAAGCTTAATCCAGGATAGCGTAAACGGTGTTAGCTCACTGTCATTTCTTAGAATTGAGTAATATTCCATTGTGAGCATATACCAGATTTTAGTTATCCACTCATGAATTGATGGGCACTTGGGTTGTTTCCATGACCGTGCAATAGTGAATTGTGCTGCCATAAACATACGGGTACAGATGTCTTTATAATAGAGTGACTTATGCTCTTTTGGGTAGATGCCCAAC
>CAUYPO010058107.1:0-55339 GCA_963574435.1 Cheirogaleus major
AAAAAAGAAAGAAAGCAGAAAACAAGTGCTACTCCATTGAACATAGAAATAAGAAAGTGAGACAGCTTTATTGCTGTTATGGAGAAAGTTTGAGTGGTCTGGATCTTCTGATCAAACCAGCCATGACATTCCCTTAAGCCAAAGCCTAATCCAGAGCAGGGCCCTAACTCTCTTCAATTCTGTGAAGGCTGAGAGAGGTGAGGAAGCTACAAAATAAAAGTTGAAGCTAATGGAGGTTGGTTCATGAGGTTTGAGGAAAGAAGCCGTCTCCATAACACAAAGGGGCAGGGTGAAGCAGCAACTGCTGATGGAGAAGCTGCAGCAAGTTATCCAGAAGACGTAGCTAAGATCATCGATGAAGGTGGCTACACTGAACAACAGATGTTCAATGTAGATGAAACAGCTTTCTGTTGGAAGAAGATGCCATCTAGGACTTTTGTAGTTAGGAGAAGTCAAAGCCTGGCTTCAAAGTGTCAAAAGAAAGGCTGACTCTCTTGGTAGGGGCTAATGCAGCTGGTGACTTTAAGTTGAGGCCAGAGCTCATTCACCGTTTGGAAAATCGCAGGCCCCTTAAGAATTATGCTAAGTCTACTCTGTCTGTGCTCTATAAATGAAACAACAAAGCCTAGATGACAACACAGCCATTTATAGCATGGTTTACTGAATATTTTAAGCCCACTGTTGAGACCTATTGTTCATAAAAAGATTCCTTTTATTACGCTTACTGATGATGCACTGGGTCACCCAAGAGCTCTGATGGAGACGTGCTGGGAGATGAGTGGTGTTTTCGTGCCTGCTGACGCAACATCCATTCTGCAGCCCACGGATCAAGGAGCAGTTTCAACTTTGAAGTCCCACGATTTAAGAAATAACATTTCACGAGATTATAGTTTCCAAAGACAGCATTTCCTCTAATGGATCTGGGCAAAGGACATTGAAAACCTTCTGGAAAGGTTTTACCGTTCTAGATGCTATTAGGAACATTCACAATTTGTGGGAGGAAGTCAAGATATCAACATTAACAGGAGTTTGGAAGAAGTTGACTCCAGCCCTCATGGCTGACTTTGGAGGGTTCAAGACTTCAGTGGAGCAAGTCAGTACAGCTGTGGTGGAAACAGCAAGAGAACTGGAATTAGTGGAGCCTGAAGATGGGACTGAATTGCTGCAATCTCATGATAAAACTTGAACAGGTGAACAGTTGCTTCTTAAGGATGAGCAAAGAGAATGGTTTCTTGAGATGGAACCTACTCCTGATGAAGATGCCGTGAACATAGTTGAAACGACAACAGTACATGAACGTAGTTGATAAAGCAGCAGCGGAGTTTGAGAGAATTGACTCCAGTTTTGAAAGGATTTCTTCTGTGGATAAAATACTGTCAAAAAGCATCACATGCTACAGAGAAATCTTTCATGAAAGCAAGAGTCAATCAGTATGGCCAACTTCACTGTTGTCGTCAGAAATTGCCCAGCCACCCCCAGCCTGCAGCAGCCACCACCCTGATCAGGTAACAACCGTCAGCTTCAGGCAAGGCCTCCACCAGCAAAATGATGACGACTCGCTACAGGATCAGATGATCCTTATTTTTTAGGAATAAAGTATTTTTAATTATATCTTTTTAGACATAATGCTATTGCACACTTAATAGACTACAGTATAGTATAAACATAACTTTTATATGCACTGGGAAACCAGATATTTGTGTGGCTCACTTTAGTGCAGTGTTCGCTTTATTGTGGTACTCTGCAACTGACCCTGAAATATCTCAGGTCTACCTGTACTGGGGATGTTGGAGGACTTGGCGGGGAGTAGCTGCAGCTTGAAGTCACATCAGTAGGCTGGACTGGCATGTCTCAGCACAGTTTTGCCTAATTGCTATAAACAGCAACCTAGTGAGAGGCTGCAATGCTTGCCCTACATGTTTTAGAAAAATGTCACTTGAGGCTCATAGTAAATTACATCTCTATGAACTTCTACAGACTCAACACTTCTGCTTCTTAGTAAGGTACCTAGATTCCAGCAGGCCAGTGTTTCCTCTGACAACAACTAGAAAAAACAGATAAATTCAATTTAAAGGCATCAGAGTGCCACAGAAATGACAAAAGACTAGAGGGATTAAAATTCCAGAGAGGTGAGGACCACTCGGTGATGACAGTTGGCAGCTCTTTTCTCTCTTGGGAGCGTTGGCCAATTCCGGGTGCAGGCGGCAGGTTGGGGCTTGGCCCCGGTGGAGGGATGCTTCTGGGGGAAAGAGAAACCAGCAAAGAATTTAGCAGTTGTGCAGGGCTGGGGTGACAAAATTGGATACTTGAGGAGCTGCAAAGCCATGGCTGGCCTTCCCCACGAGACATTTGCTGAATCCCAGGTCCGTGCCAGAGTGTGAAGAGTGGGGCTGCACGTTTCTGAGAGGAAGAGTTCATTTTCCTCAAATTTACAGTACATAGGAAGAAAAGACCTGCCAAGAGATTAAAAAAAAAAGTTCAGATGTGAAAGCCCCAGAGAGGGGAGAACTGACCCTGAAGACCCGAGCACTTCCTGTTTCTAGGAGCAGCTAGAGGCCGCTCCCTGGGAAAGGCTGATGCTGGCAGAGAGACCAGCAGAGACTTCGGTATCCATGTGTAGCTTGACTGACAAAACAGAGACTTAAGTGGATCCAAACACATGGCCAGTTTCCTCTTCCAGACTTACCAGATTTTGAAGATGCGTGCTTTGGGAAGGCTGCAGAACTAAGCCGAAAATCCCTCAAAGACAGCCTTTCAGGGCAGAGGAAATAAAGACCTGCCAGGCTCTCAACTGAAATTTGTGAAGATCCTGCCCTAAACACGGGTGAACCAGAGGTAGACTGGCCCTACCAGAACTGAAACCTGGCCCACAGCCAGCTCTGTCCCCGAATGAAGTCGGGATTCCTCGTCTACCCGACTTGACCAGGAAGGGAAAGGGAAAATGTCCTCTGGTAGATGACAACATATGGAGCCTTAACAATTCTTCTATACCCATTTTCTACATACCGTAAAAAATTACTTGGGAAATAAAACTCTTTAGAAATCATGGGGTAGGGGAAGAGGGGATGAGTAAATTCATACCTAACAGGTAGGATGCACACTATCTGGGTGATGGCACACAACTTTGACTCAAACTGTACAAAAGCAATTTATGTAACCAAAACATTTGTACCCCCATATACTCTGAAATAAAATTAAAAATTTCTACACCTACAGAAAACAAGACCATATGCCTACAGTCAAGAGGGGAAAACCCCCAGATAATAGAAACGGATCCAAAGATGATCCAGATGTTAGAGTTAGCATCAAGGATTTTAAAATAACCATGATTAATATATTTAAGGAAATAGAGGAGAACATGGACAAAACAGATGAAAGAGAATATCCCCAGAGATTTAGAATTTATTTTTTGAAAAAGAATCAAATGGACATTCTAGAACTGAAAAATACAATGTCTGGAATTAAGATCTGGGTGGATAGGTTTAACAGCAGATCGGATACAGCAATAGGCAGGATTAGTGAACCGGAAGGCGGGTCAATGGAAAATTCCCAAATTGAAGCTGAGAGAAGCAAAAACTGGGGGGAAAATAATTGAGTGTAAAAACATTGAACATTCAAAAGGTCTCGCATGTATGTAATTGGAGTCCCAGAAGGAGAGGCAAGGAGAGAGAATGAAGCAGAAACAACATTCATGGAGAGAATGGGTAAAAATTTTCTAAAAACTGGGAATGAGTACACAGATCTGAGAAGCTGAATGAACTCCCAACCATGATAAATAGGTTTAGCTCTTGAAATCAGTTAATCATTGCTTCCTGAGTAATATATACATTATAATCTTTTTAACCATTTATTACTTTTATGATCTGAACAAGTCACTTGACCTTCTTGAGCCTCAGTTTCTCCATCTATAAAAATGGGGATTAGATAAAAGGCTGTATGAAAAAGTGCCTTGGGAACCGTTAAGTTTTAAAGAAATGCCAGGGTGCATCACTGTTATTGTTCTAGCTTCACTGAGTCTGGGATGACCTGCTGGGGTCAGCCTCTACCCACTGCTTTTCATGGGGATTTGGGAAATGGGGCCGGCTGACCCAGGGCGCAGGTCTGCAGGGAGGCAGCAGCAAGATTTAAAATGATCAAGTTTCTGGATGGGTGTGGTCATTGCTTTGCCCTCCCAGGATCCTGGTAATTGAGAGATGACCCGGGATGGCTTTCTGGGATCATGGGATCCACTCTGATCCAGCTCCCAGCCACAGGCCTTTCCCAGGTCTGCCTTGGTGTTCCCCATACCCCACTCTCCTGCCCCCATTTCTTGATAGTGTCCAGTGATAGCAGGCAGAGCTCTTTACTGTGTTGATTCAGTTTTCCAGATAGAAATTTTTTGATAAATCGTCCTGACATGGGCATTGATGTTACGGAAGAGCTGTGATAAAGGACGAGCCCCTGGACTGCGGTGGGTGTACGTCAGTGCTTTGCGGGTGGGGGAGAGAGGAGAGGTGGTAAGACTGTGGTCTTCATTGTGTTTGGAATGAGAAGCCTCGTGATGTAGAAGTTCACAGTGCACGTTTTAGAGCCAAAAAAGTGGGTTTTATCTGTAGGCTCCGCTACTTTCCAGCTTTGCTATGTTATGACACCTTGAGCAAGTTATTCTTACCTTTCCTGAACCTCAGTTTCTTCCCTGAAATGAAGGAATAGTCGTATCTCCTAGGCTTGTTGTGAGGTTTAAGTGAGCTAATGTAGGTAAGGCACTCAAGTGTTGAGTAAATAGTAGTTGATGCTATTAATACTCCAAAAATTATTTTAGCAACTAAACTAAGGTTTATTCTTAAACTAATGCCTCATTAGCAAATTCAGTAGACTGATAGATATATTAATGACACCTCTGTTATTAGTGACAGCTGTAACACACTGTCTGGATCCCTTTATTAAGGTAAGGGTCTGTATCTGGAAGGTCTATCCTTTAGCAAAAAGTTGCCCGAAGTTCCTACCAAGAAAGCAAGGCCTATGCCATTCAAAGACAGTTCCTCTTCCCTGTTCTGTCAGTTAAAAGGGAAGTGTTCTGAGCTGTTGAGAATAAACATAGCTTTAATAAGTAAAATTGCTGGTAGATCCATCCTTTAGAATATTTGCTTAGATTATTGCTGTTCCCTGCTCAGATTACGTGATAAAGAAGCAGCCTGTGGTTTTTGCCACCCCTGCCCTTAAGTAAACATCCAAGAATCCTTTATTTCCAAAGGTATTTTTCCTGAGTGTTTCTTGGAGTCATAGGGCTTCCAGTGCTTTCTGCCCACGTAAGCCTTGGGTTGATATTCTATGACTCATATCAATAGTTCTAATGATGATTTACTTGTCTCTGCCTTCTTCCTGACTACCTGCAACTTGAAGACCAGGAATCTTGACTCATTCCATCTTTGTATCTTTGGTTAACAGAATGTCTGGCATATGGTAAATGCTCAGCAAATGTTTGTTGAATGATTAAATGTACCATATACTGGATATCATCCGTTTACCCCTCCAGATCCATTCTCTACCCTTCTTCACCCCGCTCTGGTCCCTGAGAGGCTGACCTGCAGATGACATTGGTGGGCTCTCTGGCTTTGGCTTCTGGTTGGGTTTGGCCAATGGCAAATGGAGATCAGAGGGGGAGAGGAGAGGGTATTTGATCCCCTGGGTCCCCTTCCTGCCAGGTAGCCCCATGCTGGCTGTGTGCATCTCTTTTCAAGGCAGCTGCTCTACATGCCCCTACCCCTCAGGCTCCACAGCCTCTCCATCCCTCATCCTGTCGGGCCACGGAGTGGTGGAAGCTAGCACCAGCTTCCTGCACCACCCCTTATAGTTTCCTTGTACCCTGCTCACACGTGCATAATTAGTCTCTCTGTCAAGTAACCCACTACAAATTATCCTAACTGGAGGGTACCTGCTCCATCCTAGTGGGAAGCAGCAGGCCCCAGTCGCTTATGGAGATTTTAAATGGTTTGAGCTGGATACTGGGACTCCGGGTTATTAAAAAAACGACATAGTGCAGTTCTTCAGAGAATGTGGGACATGGCAGCTTTAGGGAGATAAATAGCAGTTTTAGAAACTATTCTGTGCTTAGGAGAGACTTTCTCCCACAGATAGTGTGTAAGATCTTATTTTAGCCGGACTGTCTTAAGTCCCTGAAATTGCCCCTTACATGGTTGTGTATCTGACTCAGCATGGGATGTGCGGGAAGAAGAACGCTCAGGACGGAATACGACGGAGCAGAGGATGCATGCTGTAAGCACTGAGCTTTGACAACGGAAAAGTTTTTAAGGAGTGCATTGGTGTCTAATTCAATGTTTTAATCTCCACATTTCGGGCTGTTTTCCCGCAGGTGATCATAAACAGCACAATCACACCGAATATGACTTTCACCAAAACGTCGCAGAAGTTTGGGCAATGGGCCGACAGCAGAGCCAACACGGTGTTTGGTTTGGGGTTTTCCTCTGAGCAGCAGCTGACAAAGGTAACATCCTTTCCACGGACAGTCAGTGCCACGCCGGACTCTGTTCTCATTCAGTAATTGCCACTGAGGGAGGGGCTCTTGGTGAGCGGGATTCCTTTCTGGTCTTCGATTTCACCCCGTCGGGCCCCGCAGGGCTGCCGGAGCAGGTACCCTTTTCAGGAACCCCAGACTCTGGGGAGTTGGCAGTTGCCCAGTGCAGACTCGGCCGCTTGGGTTCCGGGTATATATTGAGGACGACTTTCAAAGAAGAGAAATTAGGGTGAGTCAGGCAGGCAGCCATCTCAACAAGGGCCTGCTGAGGTTCCTTGAAGACTTTGGGGAAAGGAAATTCACATCTAGCAGATGTGCTTCGGGGCCTGAAGTTGCAGCAGGAAGGAGCCACACAGCGGGTCCTTCCTCCCCTCCAGGTGCCAGTCACTGCTCTGTCCCTAGCCTAGTCCGCACGCACACAGAGGGGCTGGCTTGTTTGCTGCAACCAGGTTGACTGGATTTTCAGGACTCTGAGGGTTTGGTGGCCTTCCCATGTGAGGGCACAGTTGTTGGAGCATTGTTACTTTTTTTTTTTTTTTTTGAGATAGGGTCTCACTCTGTTGCCCTGGCTAGAGTGCCGTGGCGTCAGCCCAGCTCATAGCAACCTCAAACTCCTGGGCTCAGGCGATCCTCCTGCCTCAGCCTCCCGAGTAGCGGAGACTGCAGGCATGTGCCACCATGCCCAGCTAATTTTTTCTATTTTTTAGTAGAGACAGGGTCTCGCTCTAGGCTCAGGCTGGTCTCGAACTCCTGAGCTCAAATGATCCGCCCGCCTCGGCCTCCCAGAGTGCTAGGGTTACAGGCGTGAGCCACTGCGCCTGGCTGAGAGTTGTTACTTTAAGACTTACAAGGAAAAGACAGTGTTCCCGCTGCCAATTGTACATCTTGATGAAATGAGTGTGTTACGTCTTTGAAAGGATGGTGCAGTTTGTAGCTTGTCTCTGAGAGCCCTTACGGAGTAAGGTGATACTCATAGGGGTCTTAGCCCAGAGTTCTCACACCCCTTCAAATGCCACACAGTGTTGTGTGTTTCTTTTTCCTAGGGAGAGGGTTCACAGCTTTGATTCAATTTTCCGTGTGGTCCAGGACGTAACCTGTAGGTGGTTGAAAAGATGTTGAGAGATTATGGTTGACCACAGACTCAGAGAACCTCAGGAACCAAGGGAACAAACTGATCGCCTCTGAAAGGCCATACTCAACAGTTTGAGGGGCTAAAAGCCTGTTTTGGGGGGCGGTGGAGGAGCCCTATGAAGATATTAAGAATATTTTGGCTTCAAGTAAGACCGCTAGTTTACATGACAAAGAAACGTATTGGAAGAATGTCAGAGTTCTCAAGGAATCCAAGGGAGACTTGGAAATCCAGGTCTTGGGAGGGGCTGGAGCCAGGCTGGCTTCCAGAAGCTTGGCTCTCGGAGTTGTTTTTCTCTAGATGGTTCCTGTAAACACCCGGCTGGCTGGGCACGTGTTTATTGAGCTCCTGACACTGGGCTGGGCACTGAAGATGCAGAGACATGGTCCCTGTTCCCAGGGGCTTCACAAAATCCCAGGTTCTCGGGGAGTTGACAGAGTTGCCCGGTACAGACTCAGCTGCTCGATTTCTTGTGTCTATTGAGGACAGTTTTCAAAGAAGGGGCCTGCTGATTTGCACCCTTCGTCTGCTCAGCGTGTGCGTGCGTATGCACAGACATAAACACGTGCACACGCTTCTGAGGAGGCCGCAGCACGCAGATCCAGCCATCCTGCACCCAGTCACAAATGAGCTCCCCGGTGGGGACACCCCACAGACTGTCCTCCTCTGCATCCTGAGATACTTCCATGAGGACTCTGTTCCCTTAGAAGCTTGAGAAACCCAAAATGGCCTGGTGGCACTCTGAGCGTCCATCCTCATGCCGCCGTCTCTCAGAAGCATTCTTTCCTAGGTGCTAAAACCTCCAGATTGCCAGAGTGCAGGCACACATGGCGGGGAGCAAACATTAGGAGGGTCGGTCATTGGATGCAATCAGGGGAGCTGTCCTCTCCAGCCCTGATCCCTCCGTTTGGACTTGTGTACCATGACTCTGGAAGATGTGACATTCCAGCAGGCACGGGCACAGCAGAGTTCCGCAAGACCTGCTGCTTTGGGCCGTTACGGCACAGTACCCGGGAGGACCTGAGAGTCCTGTGGCACGTAGACTCTTGCTTCACTTCGTTTGCAGGGAAGTGAGTTCCCTGCAGCCTCACTTGGTTTGAAGCAGCGCTGTGTGGTGTAGAGGCGTCAGGTAACTCTATGGACGGCGGGACTGGAGAGGCACAGCAGGCCACAGTGGCCATTCTGGAGAGGACAGATCTCTGCTTCCCTGGCAGCAGGGGCCCGGTGTAGCGAGCTTTCGCCAGGGAGCGGGCTGGGCCTCAGAGGCGCAGTGCTCCGGGGGCCTCTGTGTTGGCTGCTGGACCCCGGAAGGGCTGAGTCAGGGTGGCTGTGGCGAGCGTGAGTATGTTTTCAAGGCCATGGGGCACCTTTACTCCTGGCACGGTGGCCAGCGTGCCCTTAGATCTTTTGAGCAATTACCAGGCTGCCTGGAGGAGGCGAATGACGGGGTTACCCACAGAGCAGCCTTTCCTGCCTCCTGGTTTGAAAGATCCTCTTGTGCTTGAAGGGTAGGGACTTCTGAAGGGCACTCATGTGGAACACGAATATTTTCAGGCCCTGGTTCCATTAGGACCCATTAACATTGCCATTTCCAAAATCATGTCATCATTTTGTTTCTTCTTGGTCCCTTGCCATGCAGCTAGACCCTCGGCCATTTTCCCGGCTTCTGTGTGGGCCCCAAGTCCGGCTGCCTCTCCCGTACACGGGTGAAGTTCCAGGGCTTGCCCACAGCGCGGGTCTACCTCTCCTGTCTCCTCCGACAGCGACAGCAGGAGCAGCCGCGCGGAATCGTGGCTCCGTGCGGTGCGTGAGGAAGCCGCGACGGTTCGCTCTTCACCGGGCACCAGGCTTTGCGGGGAGGACAGGGCCGCGGCAGGAAGGCCTCGGAGGCCGCCGGTGCTTCTGGACTCCATCCCTTGGCCGGAGGATTTTCAGCCTAGAAGGAAAACAATCAGATTTGCATTTTTTTTCCTGGGAGCAACTCAGAGTAGATTGCTTTAGTCCAGGGTAGAGCTGATGAAGGGTTGAGCAAGAGTCGGGGAGATTTAAAAAATATTGGGGAGCTAAATCGGCAGAACTGGGTGGGCGATAAGGGAGGAAAGACTCGGTGGTGACGGACGGCGAGAGTGAGGCCGCCTCCTGAGACGGAAGAGGTGCAGGTGTGAGGGGAGCAGGTGTGAGGGCGGCTTGTTGAACAAATGACGAGCTGGAGCCTCGGTCTGAGGTGGGCAGTGGGGGGGTGTGGCTTTCTCTCCTGCAGATCCCCCCTCCCCTGCTGAGGGGCCCCTTCTCCCACCTGCCTCACGTCCAGACAAACAGAGAAGGTGCTGCCAGGCCCTTCCTGGTCACACGCTCCTGACCCTGCCCAGGGCTGGGAGTTCTTCCCTGAAGCCCAGGATGGTTTGAGAGAATCACTCACAGCTGCCTGGAACCGTTTCTTCAACCTCTGGAGGAACCCAAGTTGCTAGGAAGGATAAAGGGGGAAAGTTTCTATGAAAAAAATCGAAAGAAGGGAGAACTCCAAACAAAAACCAGAACACGTTGTTCAAGTTCAATTCTTTGTGCCTCTGAGTACTGAAGAGACCTTGAGCCGTGCCTGCTTCCCAGGATGGCCACTTCTGATTTTCCCCAGACAGAAGAAAATGTCCTATCATTAAGGAGGTGTGTCCCATCTTCCTGAGTCGCCGGGCCTCAGCTGCGGCACCAGAGTCCCCGCTGTGTGACTGGGACCTGCCACTGTCACCAAGACTTCTCAGATAAGCCCTCAGATGTCTCCCTTGTCCAGAATGTTTCAAATCAACTTTTCCTCTTCTCTTTGAAGGGAACTGTTAACCACACAGGGATGAATTATCTTGAAGTGAGGTTGGCAGTCTTGACAAGTAGCACTTAGCGAGCACAGAGGAACTCGCCCAGAGGGCTCCCAAGGAGTGTGGTGAGGGGACAGCTGAGGCTGAGTGTTCCTGCCCTCCCCAGCCGCCACCCCAGGCCTGTAGGGCAATTGGTAACCAAACTCTATAACTAGCCTTGAGAAGGGAACACCAGTGTGGACATTTTCACTTAAGAACCCTTTGCCCGTCCTTCTCTCTCTACCTCCCAGAAGGAAAATAGACACCTTGGTCTTCACGGCTGCCATTAGAAGGACTTTTGCACAACCGCAGCCCGGAAAGTATTGCAGGGCAGCTTTCTGCGCTTGAGATACGCTTTCCAAAAATAACAGAAGCTGTGTATTCCCAGAATTAAACTGGGACTCGTCTGTCCACCCACCGGAGAGGACATCCTACCTCCGCCGGCCACAGAGTGTTGAAAAGGGACTTGCATGTTCTGATAAAAGGGAGAGCTCATGAAAAGGGACAGGAGGGAGAACCTAATATAAGAACGAAATGTTAAAGTTTAGGTTCTTTCTGGCATCTGACCTGAGTTGTCACTGTTCTAAGTTTGGTTCTGTCTTACTCATTGCAGACAGAAGAAATGCTTTCTGCCATCAAGAGGGAATGATCCAGGCGGTGTTGCTAGTGCTGTGTGGTGGATCTGTCTACACCCTGATGCACACGTGGCGTTTGCTTTCTTAGGGGGGAGGAGGGGGAAAGAGAATTGTTATTGCTTTGCTGGCAAAGGAGGGAAAATGACAGACCTTCTCGTCTCAAAATCCAGATTTCTTTGGTATTTGCTTTTGACCCATTTCAGTGATTTCATCTGTAATTCAAAATTGTCCCCTTATGTTCACTTCATTAACTCGGTAGTTGTAAGAACTTTGTTCTATCACCTACTTTTCTGTCTCCCGATTTAAGGGGCCAGTTTTTTAAAAATGGGGGGCTATTAATCTAGTTCTTTTGATAGGTTTTAGTTAGGATGCTTTGGGCTGCAAGTGACAGAGAACCTAATCACAGGGCTTAAACAAGTGGGGTTCTTCTCTTGCAGAAGAGAAGTCCTGGGGTAGGTGGCTGCTAGCATTGGTGCAGTGGCTCCGTGACGTTGGTTCTGAGGGTTCTTTCTGCATGATTTCATTTCTTTCTTTTCTTGGCCTTTCCCTTATGGTGACGAGATGGTTTCTCAAGTTCCATCTATCACATCTGCATTCTGGGCAGGAGGGAGAAGGGAGGAGGGTGGAACCACAACACCTTCTTTGGAAACTGCCACGGCAGTGGGTCCCATTATCAGCCCTAGTCCTTTGGCTGTCCCCACCACTGCCACCTCCCAGCCAAAAAAAAAAAAAACAAAACAAAACAGGGAAATGGATCACCATGATTGGCTTAAACCAGCTCTCATTCTCCAGCAACTAGGGAATTTCCTGCCACAGATAAATTTGAGGTTCTGTTAAATTAAGGAAAAAGAAAAATGGATTTTGAATAAGCAAACAGTAGAGTCTGCTGCAGATCCTCAGTGGCCAAGGCCAAACAAAAGCTACAAATAAAATCAAGCAATAATGGTCTTTCATTTTCTATCAGGATAATAAAAGTGATTTTTATTAAAATTATCACAACTTTAAAAACTACAGAAAATGGCCTTAATAAATAAAGACGTGATAATTTGGCAATGTATTTCAGCCTTTGTGGTTTGAATATCCTTGGATCCATGGGTTTCATTTACAGGAATCTAGTCTAAGGAAATAATTGTAACTGAGGACAAAGATTTTGCTACAAGGATTTTCCTTGTGGCATCATTTGTAACAGCACACACACAAAAAGAAAAAGACAAAGAAACAATCTAAATGTCCAGCAGTAGGAAATTGGTTAATTAAACTCCAGTATGTCTTCAGGGTAATGTTGCATAGCAATTAAGAAAGATAATGTAGTAGAAGATCATATAATTTCATGAAAGTATTAATGTCGTATCGTTAATTTCAAAAGAGGCTATAAAGTGAGGTATACAATATTGTTCCCTTTTTTTTTAAAGACGTGTGTAAACGGATGCATGAATACAGATGGAAAAATGTCAGAAGTTTGTGTGCTTAGTGCTAATCTCTGGGTGATGGGATGGTAGGTTTAAAAACGTCCTTTTTTCTAAACTATGTTTTCCAAATTTATAAGCATACGTGCTATGTTTTTATAAAAAGGGAAATTCTAGAAAGCTTAAGACTTAGAGGCAGGGGATTCATTACCAAAGGCCAGTCACTTGGCAGCTCATGACACTGGTGCTTTTCTTCTCATAGTTGGAGGCGAGAGAGGCAGCATTGTGTGCATCCTCCCGGGCACTCTAGAAGCTTCTAAAGTTTCATTATCGTAGATAATGATGGAATGAACATCTTCATGTTGAAGGCCTTTTTTTTTTTTTTTTTGACCCCATGTTCTCAATTATTTTCACAGAATAGTTTCCCAGAAATGCTGTCACTGGGTCAGTAGATACAAACATTTCTTTCCACTCACAATACACATTTCCACGTTGCTTCTCAGCCGGGCTGTGCCAATACGTAACCAAGAATATCTCGCCAGCACCAGCTACTGCAGTTGCCTTTAGTGTTTGCTAATTTAGGGGACAAACAATGGTGCCTCGTTAGTTTGACCTGCATTTCCAGCAAGGCAGAACGATCTGTTCTGCACGTTGTTAGCTATTGTATTTTTTATTCATGCATTTTGCCATTTATCTATTGAGATTTTCACATTTTTATTTTCAGTTTATATGAACTCTTTCTGTACTAAATAAAATAACCCTTTTCCAGTTGCGCTAGCCTAGCTCTGGATATTGTCCCCACGCTGTTGTTTCCTTGCTGGTTTAGTTTTTCTTTCCTTTTCTGTTCAAAAGCTTTAAATTGTTATGTAGTCAAGTCTGTCACTTCTGTGATTTTCTTTTATTTCTTCCAAGTTTAGAAAATTACCCTCCCACCTCTCAAGCAGAAGTTTGATACATGTTCATTTCTGTTTGCATCCAAGTTTTTTTTTCTTTAAATTAGTCTAAGAGCATCCAGACGTTTTAAGGTTTGATTTTTTTTTAATCTTAACCCTTTAAGTTCTCAATAATTTATCATGCTATGGGTTTGCAGTTAAGGATTTAAATTCATTCCTCCTCCCCAGTTTACTAAAATTATCTCAATCATATGTTGAATAATCTTCATTAATTTTTCATTCCTCCTTTGTCATAAGATAATTTTTATATAATGCTAAGACCCATTTCTCACCTGTTCTGTTCCATCATACATCTACTAACACCACGTTTTGTTAAATGATTATTTAAAATATATCCAGCAGGGCTTATCCTACCTCATTACATTTTAAGCTTATTGTCTGAAATTTTATTTTGATTATCACCTGTTTGAATGTAAAAATCTTCTACAGACTCAGAGTTCCTCTGAAGACAGGAACCAAACCTTTGACGTGATTTTTTTCCTCTTTCTTGCACATGGGTGTGCTAGCCTGGGACCCAGAGTTCGTTCATCCTCTGAACAAACTTATTTGTACCGTGCCTGCTTTCTGCCAGGTGTGGGAGAAGGATGCAAAGAGGAAAGGTGTGGATTCTGCCATCAGGGAGTTCACAATACGATGTTTTTACTTAAGGGGTCCCCAAAGAGGAGGAGGGTGACTTTGTCCATCCCTGCTGGACCTCACATATTTTAAGCAACAGGTAATGTGATTTTCCTCTGACAGTCTTGGAAAGATTCAACGTGAAGCCCTGTGGCCGTGCCTTCATTTACAGGACTGGCAGGAGCTACGCAGGCCAGAACAGAAAGGCTGACCTTTTCTGCTTAGGACCAGGGTGCTAGGTTCACCCGTGTCTGGTATGTGGCAAGGCTTCCCGAAGCCAACTACGGTTGTCAGAGGATAGCCTCACTCAGAAATAAATGAGTTCCCAGCAAAACCCACAGACGTGTCAGTAGCCTTGCAACTCGCTAGCTTTTTTGTTTTGTTTTATAGCAACCACATTTAGCGCTCTCTTGCTTTTTAATACATACCAGCATTACCTATCACAGGCTGTTCTCCGTTCAAACAATAAATTTACTAATGAAAATCAGTTACCTTGTCAGTGACTATGAGCTAGTGATTGATATGATTGCCCTGGGATTTTAAGAATTTTTATTACAGAAATATTAAAACATTAAAAAAATAGTAGATAGCATAGGATACTGACACTCATATACATGTCACCGAGATCCAACAGTTATTAACATTTTGCCACATTTCATTTATTTTGTTGGACTGCTTTAAATTAGACATATGAAGACATTTTACCACTAAACATGAGTATTCATCTCTAAAAAAAAAAAAAAAGACATTTTCCCACATAACTACAACATCATTAGCACTTACGACAAAATAATAACTCCTGGATAGTATCTAATATCCAGTCCACGTTCCAATTCTCCCATTCGTCCCCAGGAGTCTCTTAGAGTTGGTCTGTTCGGAGTAGGATCCAATCATAAGCTATATGCTGCATCTTGCTTTTTTATATCTTAAGCTTTTAAAATCTAGAGCAATTCCTCCCCACCCCCAACTTTTTGAGTATTTTTCATGACATTGATTTATAGGAGTTTTTGGATCTTTGCAGCATAGATTTTGAAGTTTTTCATGAATTCCTTTGGTGGTATACCTGAATTTCTTTTGTTGCTTTTGCGTTAGTTACCATTCATTGGAGGCTTTGGGGTTTGTTTTAATACTTCGTCATCGAACTAGCGTTAGTAGCTTATAAATTGGTTCAGGTCTGACCTTGGCTAATAGTGTTTACTGGAAAAAGCATTCTTTATGTTCGTTTTTTTTTTAATCTCAAATGAAATTCTTCTGGATTTATGCAGATTTTATTGGTTTAAATGGATGCAGAATAATGGAGGTGGGTTCTGAATGTCAGCCACAAATAAAGTTAATAAAAACCTTAATTCTCCTTGTTCAGTTTGCAGAGAAGTTCCAGGAGGTGAAAGAAGCTGCCAAACTAGCCAGAGACAAGTCCCAGGAGAAAATCGAGACCTCAAGTAATCATTCTCAGGTAAGAAATGATTCGTCCACAAAATACGTCCAAGTGGGATCAGCGATCGAGACTCTTTGTTCCTTGTCACTTTGGGTGAGAAATAGGGAACTTTGGCAGTAGGGCAATTTCAAATTTTCAACTATGAGCCTGATCACAGTGAAATGGACAAGACGTGTTTTTATGAGACTGTTGAATTTTTCAGGATGTGGTATTGTATTTTTGGCAGCGAACAGTTGATAAGATTCGAGTTATTACATGTCTGTGGCCCCCTGAGAGACGTTCTCTGGTTGCTCTGTTTAAACGCCAGGGGCAAGGCATCGAGTTTCCCTGCTCTAGGTGGGAGGTGAGGCCTCTACGTAGGATGCTGTTTGGCAGAAGAGGGAAAACTTGAGCCAGAGAGCCCTTGCGTCCTTCCAGTTTTAACGAACGTCAGGTAGGAGATGATATTCCAACAGCTCTGCTTTAGCCAGAGAAGATCTGGCTTTGCCAGGAATTAAGTAGTCTGTTTACTTAAAAGTGTGATGATTGACTGAAAAGGACTTATTTTAACCTGAAATAAAAATACCTGCGTTCCTGATGTCTAGATTAGTGTATGTGACGGGTAGGGGAAGGCCTGACCTAGTGACAAGGTCATATGTAGAGAGACAAGGAAAGGGGAGACTTCGGGAGTGATTCTGGGTCAGGAGCAAGACAGCCAGGGACCCACCCAGGGGGGCTGCGGCAGGGGAAGCATGGAGGTGTGCTTGCAGTTGCTGGGAAGGACCTAGCATTCTTCATCAGCGGGTGGTTGGTTATTTGTTAGCTGTCGGTTTAATGGTTTATAACTGGGTGGTTGGTAGACATTGGGAGTGGTTTTCAACTGTCGATCTGGAATGGACATGAGGGTGTGTGCGGGTGGTAAGGCAGTCAGGGAGTGACAGGGCAGGAAGGTCATCGAGGAGGCTGTGGGATGGAGAGTGGCCGGGCCGGGGGCAAATGGGGACGGCACACAGGAAGAGAATCAGGAGGCCTGGGCATCTTGAGCAGTCAAGATCCACACCCTGGACTTGACCGTCAGCCTCATGGAAGCAGTAGCCGGAGACTTGGGTGCACAAAGAAGCAGTGGGGGGAGGAGGGCACAGCGCGAGCCCTGGGAGATGAGCCCAGGTGCGGGAGGGGAGCCACAGAGAAGGCAGGGCAGGGAGAACTTCAGCATCGCTGAACCCCAGGGAGGAGCACGCTCGGTACATCAGTGCTCGGAGAGCGGATGCTGAGAGGGGCCCTGGCTTGTCAGCTGCTGTGGACAGGAGGATTGGTGGTTCGAGATGCTTCACGAAGGCAGAGCCTATGTCTGTCGGTCTTGAGTTATATCCCAACACCTTGTCTTGGTCTCATCGTATGACAAACGCTCCGTATGGATGTATGGAAGCGAATGCATATTGGGCTTCAGGTAGATGGGAACTTCTCTGAGTCTTTCTAAATGATCTTTAATAAAATCTAAGACTGACACTGTTAATTTTGTATACTAATTAACTTGAGTAATCTCTGAGAGTCTGTATCACTGGGCACTTGAAATGATCCATGGTCTAGAAAGTCTCTAATATCTTATCTTTTTCTCAGTACCACTTATTACAGTGATACCTTCAAACGTCAGTATCTGAATTTCTTTAAATCAGGTTTCATTTTAATATTTGTTCCCCCCAAAAGTATTTTAAACCTTTAAAGAGTTAAGTATACTTAATAAGATGTTATTTTATGTGTATGCATTAATTATGTAGAAATGTTTTTGGCCTCTAAACTTTAGTTTTTATTTACCGTTCCTGATATTTCCCCCGATACAGATATTATTATACATTTCTTTTTCATTAGAAACCACACAATTGCTTGGTTTCCTGACCAAGGTTTCCAAATAGTTGAAGATTTAACCAACCTAATTTTAAAAACATTTAACGTGGGGGTTTTGTGACTATAAAAGCAATGCGTGTTTATTGTAGAAATAAAAAACATACCATGCTATAAAGAAAGGAATAAAAAATCACCTGCAGTCTCACCATTCGAAGATTTATTTTGTTGATATTTTTGTGTATATCTTTCTAATGTAGTTCTCTAGTATATTTTTATATTACCCTTTTCAAAACTTTTTATGTCACGATCATTCCTTTTCACAACTGTTTTAAATGGTTAAACAGTATTCCAGTGTGTGCGTGTATCAAAACTTATTCCATTAACCTTCTACAATTTGGGACATCTGTGTTCCTAATTGTTCATTAATATAAATAACACCGTGTTGAAGGTTCTTGCACGTCTTTGTGTATATGATGATATCTGCAGGATAAATTCTTGGAATGGAAGTTCTGTGTTTAAGTATGGACATTTGTAAAGCTTTTGATGCCTGCCGCAAACTTAGCCTACAGAAATGCACAATTCTCGCTCCCACCAGCAGTGAATAAGGCTTTTTCCTCCCACACCCTCATCAGCAAAGCTTTGTTGATTTGACAGATGAAAAATGTATCCTATTGGCTTTTTTCATTTTGTATTCTTTACTAGTGAGATTAAATATTTTTCATGTTTATTGACTGTATGCTTTTCTTCTTTTGTAAATATCAATTGCCTAGCCTTTTTTTTTTTAAGTTAAGGTGTTCATCTTTTTTATATTGATTTCCAAGAGCTTTGTTTTTTAACATGAAAAATTTTGAACATATCCAAAGCTGGGCGGACTTGTGTAATGAACCTCCACATAGTACCCATAGGTGAGCTTTAGCAATTAGGAGTTTATGACCAATTTTTCCTCCCTACTCCCCTTACCTCTCCCCTATGTTTAAAAGCAAATTCCAGATACCTTCTCGTTTCATCCATAAATATTCAGCGGGTAGCTCTAAAGGATGAGGACTAATAGTTTTTCAATATAGGAAAGGTATTAACATTTTGCTTCTCATATATCCAGCATATATTTTCCCCCAAGTTTTTGTTTGCATTTTAATTTTGTTCATGGCATTTTTTTTGCAATGCATAAATTTAGTCAGACTTATACATCATTGTTTTCTGGTTTCCTCCTTTGCCTGTGCTTATTGGAGGTTAAATGAGATCTAAGATCTTATCTAGCACAGATGAGATTTCCCCTCCATGTGGTATGATTTATTACAGAAAACACATCCGAATATTTATAACAGTGCTAAACAGTGAGGCAGCGGCTCACTATATCTGGTTCTTGTTTTGTTAATGAATGTGTTGATCTAACTCTCCAGAGCCCGAAGATCTTTGTTGTCGCAGCTTCTAACATGCTCTTTTCTCCATCCCTATTCACTATTTCTGGTTCCTTGTTGTTTATGACAGTCCCCCCTCCCCTGTGACTTCCCTCCTGTGGTATTTAAGGAGACCAGGCATCCAAGCTTGGCAGGTTTATCTGTAAGTTTGAGCGAAGAGGCTCTGAGCATAGCCCCGAGTTCTTCTGTCAGCAGAGTGCACAGACCTGACGGCTCACGTGGTCCCCAGGCCTTTTCCCGTAGTCAGCCCTCCTTAGCGTTAGTCTCCGCTGTGTTCTGGCTGGGGGAGTCGGCTCGGCCCCACTCATGACAGTTCCTCCTCACGCCTGATCTGCTGCCGACGTGAGGCCGAGCAGTGATGTGTGCAGGTGACTGGCCCTGACCAGAATCTGCGTGTGAAACCCCCTCTTCCGCTCAGGCGTCCAGCGTCAACGGGACGGACGATGAGAAGGCCTCTCACGCGGGTCCAGCTGACACGCACCTCAAGTCTGAGAATGACAAGCTGAAGATTGCCTTGACGCAGAGGTAAGGGCTGTTTGAAACCCAGATCCCATTTCCTCCGCGCTCGGCACTTCCCGGGGAGCCTGTCCTGGTGTGCAGGATTTCGGGAGATTGGAAGAGAGGAGACCAGGTCCTGCTCAGAGCACCCAGTCTTGTCTCCTGGCAAAGGGAAGACCGGACAGCTTCCTGGCCCTTCTGTCTGGCCGACCACGTCAGCGTCAGCTCGTGTGTGCAAGTGTGTCAGTGTGAGAGGTGTGACTGTGTGTGTGTGTGTGTGTGACTGTGTGTGTGTGTGTGTCCTGTGCTTTACTTTCTTTTGTTTTCCAGGGGCCAGATTTCTCATTTATTTACATATAAGTCTCAGTCTTGGGCATCTAAGAAAAGCATATAAAAACCCAAGAAACTATCAAAAATATGAAATCACACAAAAATCAATGACTTTCCTATATACAAAAAGTCACATAGAATATATATTTGAAGAATAGATTTCTTCTACAATATGATCTAGAACCATAAAATACACAGGGGTAAACTTAAATGTACAAGATCTACATGAAGCAAACTTTAAAATGATTTTGAGGATCATAAATAAATCATTTCACAAATAGATATATTATTTGGCTGAGCACAGTGGCTTACGCCTATAATCTCAACACTTTGGGAGGCCAAGGTGGGAGCATCACTTGAGGCCAGGAGCTCAAGACCAGCCTGGGCAACATAGCAAGACCCTATTTCTAAAAAAAAAAAAAAGAAGCTAGGTGTGGTGGTGCACACCTGTAGTTCCAGCTACTTAGGAGGCTGAGGTGGGAGGATCACTTGAGGCCAGGAGTTCAAGGTTACAATAAGCATCATCATACCACTGCATTCCAGCCTGGTGACAGTCTAAGATCCTGTCTCTTAAAAAATTAAAAATTAATGTATGATAAAAAGTAGAATTAGTGGGAAAAAAATTAAAAAGATATATTCTATTGAGAAGTGGTTGAAAGCCCTGATATCATAAAAAGTATGTTTCCCCTAAATTGACCTATAAATTTAACACAATCACTACAACGATGTCAATAAGATATTAATTTTTAATGACTGTATGAGCCGTGCTTGGTTTTGTATCTTGAGAACGTGGTTCACTTCCTGCAGGCTGCACGTCACGGTGTGGCCGGGCTCGTGCGCACACTCGGGGCTTTGTGCACACCGGCCGGGGTTCTGCCCACCCTCCCCAGTCCCCCCGACACTGAAAAGCTGCTCTCCCCAGAGCTGCCCGTGTAAGAACTGGATCATCTTAGAAGCTTAGTCAGCTCAGGCTGCTATGACAAAATCCCACGAACTGGGTGGCTTAGACAACAAACCTTTATTTCTCACAGTTCTGGAAACTGAGTTCCAAGTGACAAAGTGACTCCTTGCTCAGGGTCACCTGGCTGGTGAATCTTTCTGCCACCTTCCCTGCCTGCTTTCCTCTCAAGGCTGCGGTTGCAGTCTCAGGAACCTTCCCGGAGGCAGCCAGCCCATTGCTCAGCTGGTGCACAGCTGGCCTGGCCACTGCTCGGAGCTCAATTCCAGTCATCTGACACGGGGGTTTTGGAAAGCACATGTGACCCTTAGATCTGACCCACCTGCCTTTGGATGGTGGGTCTTTTTCAGGTACTTCAAAGGACACAACTGTGACCAATCTCTTTCCTTACTCATCAGGCAATTGTGAGCTATTTTTGGTTGTTCAAGTCACAATGGGCTGCCTGGATGAAAGCGTTTCACCCCTAAAAATAAATGTTTTCAAAGCTGAGCTCAATGAACAGTGAGCTACAGGAATGGGCATGAAGCCGTTTCCCTAAATTAGCTTTAGTGCTCAGTCATCAACTCTAAAATTCATCAGATAACAACACTTTACTATTTTTCCGGTCGGTGGTGTTTGATACTGAAACTAAGTATTTCCCACTTGCAGTCCTAGGTCCTCGAGGCTATGGGAGGAAAGATAACAGATGATTCAGACACAATTGTGTTTACTTAAAAAAAAAAATGTAAAGCTTTTAGAAAGAGGACTCTCCTCTGCCCTGCGTGGACCTCCTGATGGGCCATCGTGGGCAGCTCTGCCCTGTCACCTCAGGTCACAGTGGGCACCACAGATACAGGGGCTCCGAGGCAAGGAAATTAAAGGAGGGTTGAAGGGAACAGTGACTGAGGGGAACCTGATTCCAGTTTGTTTGGAACTTCGTCCTCACTGATCACGTAGAATAGAAGATAAAACACGAGGCCTTTGTGGGGACGACAGAAGTGTCCCTCAGGCCACTGGTCTCCTCACACCCCTGAGGGGATGTGGGCCAGCCAGAGCTCCCTCCCACACCGCGAGGTTAGAACCCTGTTCTGCCCACAGCGGGTGGATTCCCTGTCATTGTCCCCTCGGTCCTTGAGAAGGAGCCGGCGTGAGAGGTTCCTTGGCAGCAGGTCAGCAGGGACCTGGGCTGGGTCTCCGCCACACTCTGTGGCCTTCACGCTTAGCTCTGTCTCTTCATGCGTAGGAACTCTGTTCTCCTCCAAGGGGATTCTTTAAGGAGACGGCCGGCAAGGTGACGTGCTCGCAGCAGAGGGGGCCAGTCCCTCTCGGCACCTGGTCAGCGCAGCCAGGCCCACCAGCCAGCCCAGTGGGGGAGGGGTGGGCCGAGGGGGCGGCAGAGCGGGGGGTGGAGGCGCGCACCGGTCCTCAGCGCCCGTCCTGCCCCGCAGCGCGGCCAACGTGAAGAAGTGGGAGATCGAGCTGCAGACGCTGCGGGAGAGCAACGCCCGGCTGACCACGGCGCTGCAGGAGTCGGCGGCCAGCGTGGAGCAGTGGAAGCGGCAGTTCTCCATCTGCCGCGACGAGAACGACCGGCTCCGCAGCAAGGTGGGCCTGGGGGCGGCGGCCGGCGGGACGGGCCTCCTGTGGTCCTTTCTCTCTCCCCTCTCGCTTTACCCTCGTCCCCACGGCCAGAGGAGGACTTGCTGCCCTCCTGCGGAACGTCCAACATCTCCCTGCCTTTCTCAGTGGGGCGTAACCACGCAAATGACGCATTGCCTCTCCTGAACCAAGTTGTATAATTCCTGTTGCTGAGGAGAAGACAGACAAACTGGAGGTGTCAGCCCTGTCCCTCTCCCAGGGCGCCCTTGACCCAGCCCTAGGTTGGCCTCACTGTGGGGGGCCCTCCCGTGGCATGTCTCATCGGAGCAGAGGGATCCGGGGGCAAGTGAGGAACTACGTTCGGGAAACGATGAGGAGCATCTGCTTCCACGCCAGTCAGCGTTTCTAGACACGTCAGCTTGGAAGTGAGGACAGGAACGTGGCGCTTGCAGCGTGGGGGGCACGTGCTGACCACGTGTGTGCCCTCTGCTCTCCGACCTTGACACCCTGGCATTTTGATTTTTTCAAAAGTCACCCGTAACCTTCCCTGTGATTAGTCACTCACACTCTTTGTAGTTCTGCCGAGTTGACAAGGTGGTTCTGGGGTGGCCAGAGGCTCCCCCATTGAGGCCTTGATGTTCTGCGCTAACCACGTTCTGATGGTGGTCAGTCCCCCAGCCGCGAGTGCACCGGGGTCTGGGCCGTCAGGGAGGGTATCGGGGGACACGACCCGTTCAGATTGGTGTCCCCTCCCCTTCAGCCCCGTTTATGACCTACCCTGCCCAGCTCGGACGGAGCCACCGCAGGCCTCCGTCACACCATCTTGCTTTGGTGCTGGTGACCCATCAGACCGCCTCGTGTCACTTTGACATCTCCACGAGGCAAGTGCTGACAGTCGGGGCGCCAGCCAGTTGCTGACTTTGCACGTTCCCGTCCCAGGCCTGGCAGAGCTGCCTGCCAGGGGGACCGATGGCCCTCTCTTTCATTTCTCAAGCAAAGAGCTGAGTTTCTCGCTGGGGCCTGAGCGTCAGGACCAAAGGCAGTGCGGGCAGTGGAGCAAGAGCATCACAGGGAACCTGCCCCTGTGGAGCAGAACTGACTTCCCTGGCGGGATGTGACCGAGCTCGGCTTCCAGGGCTGGAGGTGGCAGTTGGTGGGATCTCCAGCGGCAGCGACGGCAGGGGGTTCAGACCCTGAGGGTTGGCGCAGGCTGCAGTGCTCTGGTGCTGCACGTGGGTCCACTCCTGCTGTCCACTCTGCACGCACATTTTGGCCCCCAGGAAGTGCCCAGCATCCGATGGCAGCGTCAGGGTGTCCACACGGGCGACGCTTTTGTGGGCTCAGGCTTGGGGAGGAGGGAGAGGTGCATTCTGGGGATTTGCCGTTCAGCCGTGAGAGGCGGCCACAGGCCAGGCCCCTTCTGCGCACATCAGTAGGGGAAGGTCATCTCGATTTAGAGTGTTTGAAATGTCATCGCTTCCCACCTGGCAGCCGCATCCCACAGAGTAGCTCGGTTGTCTGCCCTGCCGGCTTAAACCCTTAAGATGAAACAGAATAATTCAGGACGTGATTAAAATGATGTAAAAATCATTCTGGGGGAAGCAGATGAATTTGGGGGCCATCTGGCTGTAGCCTGGGACAGATCCATACAGCAAACCTAAGGTTACTCCCGTGGCGGTGAACAAACCAGGAGAGCCCAGAGCATCCCACAGCCGGGTGTCACTCCCGACCCACCGCGCCGGTATCAAGCGAGGCGTCCCGTGCACACGAGGGCAGACGGCCCCGTGCGGGAGCTGCGGGGAGTTTAACCCTAGCCACAAAGAAATATCCACGAGTGGGTTCGTGTATAGCTTGTTTTAAAAGAAAGCACGAACGCATCTGTGCTGAGCCCTGTTCAGCGACTGCAGTAAACTAGCGCCCTGCTCTGGCGCGGTGTCCCTTAGATCGAGGAGCTGGAAGAGCAGTGTGGCGAGATCAACAGGGAGAAGGAGAAGAACTCCCAGCTGAAGCGGAGGATCGAGGAGCTGGAGGCAGAACTCCGAGAAAAGGAGACGGTGAGTTACGCTGCTCTGGGCGTGGCCCCTGGCGTCCTGTGGGCCTTGGGAGGTGACCTCCACCCAAGGACGCAGCAGGTGGCTTGGGGCATGTGACCGGCCCTGGCAGCTGCCTGGACGCAGCACAGAGAGCACCAGGAGCCGCCCCGAAGTGCAGCTGCGGCAGGACAGAGGCGTCGCCGTCACCCGGCAGCGTCCTCGTGCGTGTTACGCGGTCAGTCGCTCAGGCCCCAGAGGGAGCTACGTTTGGTAGGACACTTGGTCACTTCTGCAGGTCCCCTGTCAGCAGCTGAGTCCTGCTGTCCAGTCAGGGCCACGAGAGCCCCAGCCACACAGCCGTGTGTTTTCTGTGGGCGGCATAGTTAAGTGCACACATGTTGCAGACCACGGGTAATTACTGCACCTTTCTAGGCCTCAGTTTCCCCATCTGAAAATGGGAATCGTAAGAACATCTGCCTTTTTACGTCGGTTTATGGATTTCATGTGATAACGCATGTCACACGGCCCCCGGGATTACCCGATGTTGAAGTATCAGCATTGTCACCACTGTCATTTGTGCAAACAGGACAGGTTCCAAAAGCCCCTTCCGTTAGGGCATGCCGGGTCGGTGATGTGCAAGAGCAGATCTTATCTGACTCGCTGTCATCTTCTCTCTCAAATTCCTGTCTCCCGCAGGAGTTGAAAGATCTCCGCAAACAAAGCGAAATCATACCTCAGCTCATGTCGGAGTGCGACTACGTCTCTGAGAAGCTAGAGGTGAGCGGAGGGTCCGTCCCGGCCCAGACAGGGACACAGTCGTCACGTTACCCGCTTCTCTGCTCCCTCTCGCTTTCGCACCCGGGATGGGGAAGAAGCGCAATTTTCTACTCATGAGAAGCTGGCGGTGACTGCACGCCAGGTGGCTTGCGGGCCACCCCTGCCCCCGGGGCAGGCTCAGCGGCGTTTGTCTTTTGGGCTCTCCACTTGTACGAAGCTGTCCTGCGTGTGACCATAGTAGGCGACGGTTTCCCACCCACAGAAGTCCCGGCAGAGCCACAGGGGAGCAGTGGGCGGGAGGGTGGGAGTCCATCTTGGCTGCTCCTGGCCACTGACCTTGGGCACTGACCTTAGGCAGGGCTTCCTCCCTGGCCTCAGATTTCTGATCCGTAAAATGAGGGTTTTCAGGTCCCCCTGCCCCTCCGAGGGTCTCGTCCCTTCGGGCCCTACAGCGTCCCCAGAGAGCACTTCACATAGTTCCGGAACCCAGCGTTGGAACTGGTTCCTGTGCACGGGTCCAAAAAGCCTCAGTTATGCCACGAAACAAACCTCATTTGACGCGAAGACTGCGAGGCGGAGGCCACTTGAGGCCTCACCGCTGTCCTGTCTGCTGTGTCTGATTTACCTGGACCAGCCTCGGCTGGCTTGTGGGGCCCAACTCCACAGAACATCTCCATGGTAACAGCATGGTGGCACTGACTGGCTGTCCCCGAGTCACTACGTGGCCAGGGCTCCCTCACTGAGGACCAGCAGCCAGCCCCTGGGGCTGAGGAGGCCACGCTGCTCCGTGGGAGCGGGAGGGCAGGCCCCTCTCCCGTCTGCTCTGTCCCTCTCGGGATGGAACTGGAAGGTGGCGTCTGGTTCCCACCTTGTCTGCTGGGCCCTTGGCCAGGGCTCCCCAGGGCAGGGCCTGCATTCTCGATTCCACCTGGGTCTTGGGGTTTCGGGCCAGGTGTGGGTCGCACGCTCAGCCCCATGGGAGAACAGGAAAGGAGGGGCACAGCGAAGTGCCCTCAGCTTCCCTGACGTCGCCCTGTGTCGGGGCTTCACATGTCCCCCGGGAGCTTCGGCACCTGGTGGCCAGTGACGGGCTCGGCTCCAGCGGGTGTCCTGGACAACTCCCACCGCCCGCCCCGTTTTTTCCAGACCCTTCTCCCTTCTGCCTTCTCAGGCGGCGGAGCGAGACAACCAGACCCTGGAAGACAAAGTGCGCTCTCTGAAGACGGACATTGAGGAGAGTAAGTACCGGCAGCGCCACCTGAAGGTGGAGCTGAAGAGCTTCCTGGAGGTGCTGGACGGCAAGATCGACGACCTGCACGACTTCCGCCGCGGCCTCTCCAAGCTGGGCACCGACAACTAGCGCGCCGCCAGCCCTGCGTGCGCCAGGCGCGCCGGGCTGGGCCTCCCTGTCGTGTGGCTCCGTCGCCGCCCGCTCCTCCTCTTGGCGCAGACAGCTCCTCTCGCTTCTCGGCCTCGTGAGGCTGTGGGCGCCTGGAAGGTTCTGACTCAGGAATCCAGAACTCGGTCTACCTTAACCACTTACGCAGTCAGGGCAGGGATGTTTATATCTTTCCTAAGGGCTGTTGCAACCATAGGAACTGAAAAAAAAAAAAGTATTTTCTAATCCAAATATCAATATTCTTCGCACCAGGTCACGCGGCTCCTTTTATCGAATGGCGTTCAGAGTATCCGAACGGCCACCGAAGCCAGTCCCTGGGGCTGGAGGGAGCAACGTCCCTCTCGGTGAGCGCTGAGATGCTTTAAAATAACCCTTTGGTCGAGTCTCAGCCAGGGAAAGAGAACCAGCTGCTGGCGGTGAGTTTCTGGCATGGTGACCGCCTGCATCCGCCGTACTGGCCAGTTCGAATGGTTGCGACGACGTCCCTTTTCTTGGTTTTGATTTCTGGGCAGATGACTATGCTGTGAGAACAGCACTCGGTGAGGGGCCTGGCACGGTGCCTGGCACGAAGTAGGTGCTTAATAAATATTTGTTCAGTTAAACATAGAAACAGAATTTAGTGTTTTAATCAAACCCCACAACAGAATTCAAACCCCTGTTGAGTGATGCTCCGCCCCTGGGGGTCTGTGACCCTGGAACCGCCTTCTCCAGGCAGGGAGGCCTGTGGCCTGGGGATTCCAGGACCACCGGCCATCCCTGGTACGGGGGCTGCCTAGGGGTTGGGATCTAGGGCAGGATCCTATTGTGGTTTGCACAGTTGAGAAGAAATCACACAGGCCCATGACAGGGAGAGCGCGGCTGGCCAGCCTTGGCCTTCGCAGCAGAGAAACCCTGCCCAGCTCCGCCCTTTGCCTGTCTCAGTTCCTGCTAGGGAAGGGACTGGAGCCGTGGACCCCCTCCACACACACACACAGCTACTCAGCGGGGCCAGCAGGCACGCGGGTGCTGCTGGCGTCCCCGTTAGGAGGGAGTGCCCGTGCACGGCACGAGGTCCGGATCCTTGGCCCTGCACGTTTCTAAATGCCTTGGGCGGGGGAGGCCTTGGTGCCCCCTTACCCCTTTGAGAACCACCTAAGAGAACTTCTCCCTCTGGAAACATTTTCTCACTGGACGGGTTAGGGTGTGGCAGCCTACGGAGGGGTCTACACAGGCCTGACCCGGGCCCCAAGGTGAGCATCCAAGTCCTGCTGCTCTGCTTCCCCGCCCTGAGACGGCTCTCTGAGCCGGGAGTCCTGTTTGGGATGGGGATAGAAGGGAAGGCTGGTGACCGGTAGCACCAGGACACTTTAGGGGAGACCCCGCAGGCGGAGCGGGGGGCTTTGGTTGAATACACGGGCCTCTTGGCAGGTAGGAAATGGAAAGCGTGGTCTGCCCTCTAGCTGATTCGAGCTAGGGCGCTGCTGGACCTGCCATTTCCCCAGAGCGCCACGTGGCTCTCGGGACAGTTGGTAGCAGGTCCGTACTGGCTGTGCTGGGAGACCAGAGAGCTGGCCTGGACCAGAGTTGGCCCCACGGCCCAGAAGGGAATAGAGAGGCTGCTTCTCAATCCAGCCTGGCCCACCTGTCCACGGACTGGGCAGGAGCAGGGGATGCTGGGATCCAGACACCCTCAGCTTGGGTCTTTAGGTGACCTCCACCTCTGTTAGGTGACTTCTTAGTCTAGAAGGAGCCATCTCGACTGACGGGAGCACGCTCAGGTGACGTATCCATCGTAGGATAATTGCTAAAGCCGCTTACGCATCCCGGTATCAGCCACTTTAGAAAACCTTGGAAGTGGAAGCGTAGGAAACGTAGGAGGAGCCGTCGCCGCCGAGGGCGCCTGTGAGGTCGAGACCTGTGGTCCCTGCTCACCAGCCACTGCAGAGCTTGGTGAGCGTCTTGCCCGCAGCAGGTGAGGAACGTAGGTTCCTCGTCCCCTGCGCCCCGCTCTGAAACTCGCAGCCCCGGAGCTGAGAGTCGCAGGGACTCCTGCACAGGGAGAGGTGAGCTGGGATCGGCAGCAAGCGCACCGCATTACGAAAGCGGTGAACTCCCATCCTGCTTTTCTCTGAAGATCTTAGTGTTTCTTCATTTACTTTATTTAAAAAATAGTAATAATAATAACGTCCCAATAATGTCCAACAACGTAGGCAGTCGGACACTGGCCCTCTCTGACAGCCTCCGGCGCTGTGGACGGTGGGCTCGATTCGGTGAAAATGCCCCGCTGGGTTTATCCTGGTGTTCACCTGGCCGGTGCGACACGCCCTCGTGCGTTCCCACGTCCAGCCCCGTCTCAGTGCCGCTCCGCGTGCGGGCGGGCGCAAGCCCATCCCTCGTGAGCGTGGCGGCCACGTCGCGCCGCCAGGGAGGTGTAGCCAGGACTGCGTTTCAGCTTCCAGGTGGGGTCTCCCAGTTTTCGGCATTTCCAAGACTGGCTTTCTGTCCCTTGATGAGGCTGCTTTCTGCATCTGGAAACCTGGGGCGTAAAACGCGCCAATGCAAACTTTGAAACCTCTTTACCCATGAGGACCTTTAAAAATAACTTTTCAGTCTAGTCAAGACCCGACCGGCTGCATTTTAAAGCTGGGAGCAGTGAGGAAGTCTGCCCAGGGCCTGGGGAACGGAGACCACCCGTGTGGTCAGGCTGTGAAGGGGAAGGGAACCGGTGTTCACGTGAGACCTCGAACTCGCGCAGTCCCTCAGTTCCATCTCTGCTGCGGGCGGTCGCTTTAGACCTTAATCGGGTGAGAGGACTGGGCAGAGATTGTTACACGTGTTTTGCAGGCAGGAAGTGGGGACAGAGAAAGTGACGTACCCAGGGTAACCCAACTGTGACCAGTAGTGCAGGCTCTGCATCCAGATGTCCTGGGCCTTGGCACAGTGTCTTTCTGAGCCAGATCGCTGTTTTTGGTGACCCTTGGGTGCTGAGAGAAAAAAAATTCTTATGTATCCTGATAGGAGCACATTGCAATTATATCATTTTAACGTGTGTCCATAGCAAAGAGCAGTTTACAAAGGCATGAATCAGAATTGCCTTTAGGAATGTTCATTATAAACAGTTCCATTTTCGAATAATTCTGGTTTTGCAGGGATCTCTCCAAGAGAGTTGATTAAAATGGCCATGCTCTGAGAGGCCGGTTGTATGGAACACAAACCCACCTGGAGTTTTATCGATGGCTTTAGCGGAGGCAGAGCAATTTGTTACAAACAAGCTGGAGGCCCTGAGATTGCCGGGACACAAACAGAGCCCGGCTGGGAGGCGGCCTGTCCGCTGCCCGCCCCCTTCCTGGAGCTGAGCTCTTCCCGGGGAGGGAGGAGGCTCGCCCGGTGGGTGGAGCGGGTTCAGTGGAACCCGACCAGCACCCAGGATGACCGTCCACAGAGGGCGGTTGTCCCCACCTGCGGGCTCTGTGCACACAGCCTCATAGTGGTGGCCGGCAGGCCCCTGGCTGGCGTGGACTGTGTTCATGAAACATCAAACGGAGGGTGGAACGTAACAGTTCATGCGCTGCCCAGAACCCTCCCTCTCTATAGAAACTAGCACAACTTTGGATAACAGCCAACTGCAGCGTGTGCCGGGGACCTTGCGGTGTGACCTCACACGTGGCCAGGTGCACCCTCGGGGAAAAGCAGCTGGAACGTGACTCAGTGCAGGCACTTGGTGCCGCCGCTGCTCTCCGCTAGCTGCCCAGAGTGGGCTGCGTGTGCCATTCATCCTTCTAGAAGTGATGATTCTTTTATTCCTTTGAAATGCCACTGGGTTTGAAGCACTTGCAAACTAGAAGCTTGTAAATCAATGTCCGTATGTATTCTCAAACGATGTGCATGGTTTAAAAGGGCCCTGATTTCTGAGTACGTGGCTTCCCCAGAGAAATAGTGTGTGTTCTGGGCATGGAGAGGGGCTCCTTTCTAGAAATGTGTGATTTACATGTCTCTTCCACGCACCTGTGTCAAGAAAATGGGTTTTCTAGTTGACTGGGCAAGCAGGAAGGTGACTGATTAGAATTTTGAGCGGGATGAAAGGTTCCGGTGAACCTAGGACTGCGCGTGTGCTGGGGAGGAGGTCGCACGGGAAAGTGGGAGCAGCAACGAGGAAGAGTTTGTAATAACCAATGCGTAGACCTAAGAGGAGAACTTATTTTCATATGTGTGGTGGTGACGTTCTGTGTTCTGGAATCTGTTAACGCGGAAAGCGTGTGGGTCTGTTCGCGGTGGAATCGTGCCGCGCTCTGATGGCACAGAGCACCCTGCCGTGGCCTCCCGGGCCCCAGCGCCCTGGCACAGAGTCCCAGCTGGCGTACCTTTTGGCAGGTGACTGGCAGGACTGACAACGTGCAGCTGTGCGGGGGTGTCCCTGTTCTTACCCTGTTGTTGCACTTTTAGTAGAAGGTCTTGACTTTACATCATTTGTAGCAACGTCTTGCGACGTGACAGGCAGGAAGACATTTCTTGCATCAAATGATAAATACGGGGTGGATAAGTGGAGTCTCCCAAGAATACTGGGTTACTTTTTCCCTTTTTTTTTTTTTTAATGCTTTTTGGTACATAAATAATATATACCTTTTCTTAAAAAAAGAAACTGCAGATGAGTGGAAAGAAAAAACCACCTGTTATTACACCATCTGGTTATAACCACTGTTAACATGTCAGTATAATGTCTTTCAGACATTTTTCTGTGCATCTAGATTTGTTTTATTACTTTTTCCATGAAATATACATACTGTTTTATAACTTGCTTTTTCCCCTTTAAATGCTATATTGTGAATGTGTTTCTATATTAGTAAATATGTAATTACATCATTTTTAACATCTATGTAGGTTGTACCTTAGATACTTAGATTGTTTCCAGTTTTTCACTGTTGTAGTCAAGGACATGATGGAATTCTTCTAACATTTTCTGTGAACTTTTCAGACTATTTACTTAGGATAATTTTCTATAATTGGACTTGCTGGCTCCAAAGAATGCCCCTAGTATCTGCGGCTCCTTTCCTTCATGGCCATACGGGAGACTTCACTCTCCAGCCGCTGTAGGCATTCGGGGTCCAGCGATCAATTCTGGCCAATGCCATGTGAGCAGAGGTGACATGGAACTCCAGGCTGAGACTGTGAAGTACCCATGTGCAGTTGTGCAGTGTCTGTGTCCCCTTTTCTCAGCAAATGGTGACGTCCTAGGGGTGGAGTCTCAGCCTGGGTCCCTGAGTGACTGTGTGGAGCAGACAACTCCCCTCCTCCCTTCCTGTCACCCTCACCCTCCTACCTGCTGGACATGTGGCATGAATAAAGAATAAACTTTGAGTGTTACACTGAGATTCCAGGGTTAGTTTGTTACTGCAGCATAACGTATCCTATCGTAACTAACAATAAAAAAGGTATGTACATTTATAGGACTTTTAATATGTATTGCCTCAAATTGCCTTCCAGAAAGATGGTCCCGAATCACACTCCTACTAGCAGTGTATGAGAGTACCCTGCTTCCTCTATAACACTGGTGTTACCACAGGCGCAGGGAGCTAAAAAAAAAAAAAAATTAACTTTTTTATTAAAATGTGACCCTCAATAGCAAAAATATTTATTTAACTGTATGTTTTGTAGTTTCCCTATTCATTACCTCTGGCTGTTTTTCTTATAAGGTATTTAGCAGTTTTATTGATTTCTAAGAGGGTTATTTTATAAATATTGTAAAAAACAAAATTAAGTTGCATGTATGGCTTTTCTAAAATGTTCAAACATTGGGCTGGGTGTGGTGGCTCATGCCTGTAATCCCAGCACTTTGGGAGGCTGAGGCACAGGGATCATTTGAGGCTAGGAGTTCGAGACCAGCCTGAGCGACACCCTGTCTCTATCAAAAAAAAAAAAAGCCAGACGTGGAGGCGCACATCCATAGTCCTAGATACTAGGGAGGCTGAGGCAAGGGGATTGCTTGAGCCCAGGAGTTTGAGGTTGTAGTGAGCTGTCGTGACACCACTGCCCTCTAGCCCAGACAATAGAGCGAGGCCCTGTCTCAATTAAAAAATGTTTTTAAATGTTCAGACATTAAATAAGAAACTCTTTTAGTCAAGTATATATTTTCCTTTATGATTGCTACCTTTGCTATCATGCTTATTCAGGTCTTCCCAAGTCTGATTCCAACGCTGTGTAAACATTCACCAGTATTTTATTCTTGCACTTTAAGCGTTTCTTTTTAAACACTCGAATATCTGATCCATTTGGAATTTATTTTCTAAATTGCCCCAACACTATTTATTGCAAAATCTATTCTTTCTCTACTCTGTATGAAACCCCATTTCTCTGTATGAAATCCTATTTTTACTCTGTCTATTCCAAATCCTTCTGCTGGGTGCCTGGATCACACTGGCTGTCCTTCAGCATGCTCCGAACTCTGCTGTGGTCCCTTCTGGCACTGGCCCCACACCGTTTTGGTCATTGTAGCTTTGGACTAAATGTCCCCATTAATCAAGCTTTTTCAAAAATTTCCTCACATTGCATATTAATATTTCCCAAAGGACATTTGGGATCATGTCATGTTTAGAAAAACCAAAAATCAGACTGTGTAAAATTTATCACTATAGAAAGAATTAACATCTTTGTAATATTTAGCCTATAATATGTAGCCTTTCAGTAAATTTGTTTTATGTCCCTCAGACTATTTTTTCTAGCATAGGTAATTTTTGTAGTTGTGGTTACTATTATAAATGAGACCTTTTGTCCATAATGTTTTCCAACAGCTTATTGTTAGTATACACTACTTTTTTAATGAAAATTAAATCCATTGGCTTTCTGATTTAAAACATTCAAAGTTATGTAAATTTAAACATTATGAAAAAACATAATGTAGAAAATGAAACTAAAATCTCTTTTCCCCAAGATAAACAATCAACAATTGATTCATATTCCTCAATCTTTTCCCTAAAATGTTTATCATTTCAACCATATGATATACCCCTTCTGCTGCTTGCAATTTGCGCTTGGCAATAGATCTTCTGTCAGTACATGTCAATCTACCTCATTCTTACCTCTGCATTACAGAATAGTGTGTGGTTGTATAATAGTTTATTTAATTTGGCAACTGGTTATTTATTTTATAACTAGCCAATTACTGAATTCTCTTCATTCTAATAGGATTTTTTTGTTGTTAATTTTTTTTCCCCTTTTCAGGTAAGTAATAGTTTTGGGTAGTGATGATAATTTTATCTCCATATTTTTAATAATCTTGTTTTTCTTATCACATTGAGCAGCACTTTTAGAACAATGTTAAATAACACATCTATGACTGTGCTGGTATTGTACGTTCTTCTTTATATATATATATTTTTTTTTTACTTAGCGAGAATACCTCTAGTGTTTCTCCAAAAGTATAAATTTGACTTTTAGTATAAGATAGTCTTAATATTTGAATTTATATATTAAAGTTATGCTCTTCTATTTCCAATTTGCTGAAAATTTTATCAGTAATGGATGTTGATATTATTAAATGGCTTTTTTTCACATCTATCAAGAAGGTCAAATCTTTTTTCTCTATTATGACTTTAGATGAGTCATTTTAATAGATTTGCTACTGTTACAACCTCCGCATTTCTACGAAAACCTTATGTAGTCACAGTGCATCATTCTTTCAACAGACATCTCCTTTCCATGTTAACAGTGGTTATTTAAGAGTGGTTGGTCTATGATAGGTTTTTATTTTGTGTTTCTTATCTGTATTTTCTGATTTTTCTACAGAGATCATGTGTCACTTATAAAAATGAGAGCTTTAAAATGAGAAAAACACTCTTCTGGATTTGGTTTGTTGATTTTACTTTGGAATTTTTCATCTCAGTAAGATGAATATAGTTGTATAATTTTTTTCTGCTGTTTTTGTCAGGTATTGGTGTTGAGTTTAACTTCTTAAAAAAATTAAAGAGAACTTGGGACAGTCTCTTTTTCTATGCCCTGTAACAGTTTAAATAGTATTTAGAATTTTTTGCTCTTTGAAGTTTTTATAACATGTATAAAACTATCCAAGTCCTAGTGCCTTTTTAGGAAATAATTGTACTATTTTCAGGTTTTTCCCATGTTCATTTGTCTCTTCAAACTACCTTCCTATTCTGTAAGTTCAAACTACCTTCCTATTCTGTAAGTTTTTGGCAACTTAAATTTTCCTAAATAGTGATTCTATTAAAATTTTCAAATTGTTGGCATGGTTACCCTTCTTTCTCACTCATGATGCTGTGTGTCTGTGCTTTTCCTTTTTGTTCTGATTAGCTTTTCCAAAATTAGTCTTATTGGCCTTTTCCAAGAACCAACTCTGGGATTTATATCTTAATTTACTGTTTTACCACTTTATGATTTTTTTGGTTTTGTTTGTATTTTTTCCTTTTTTCACCTTCTCAAGTGAAATGCCATTTTAACTTTTCCTTGCTTAATAAAAGACTTAGTTAGGCTGGGCCAGTGGCTCACGCCTGTAATCCTAGCACTCTGGGAGACCAAGGCAGGATAGCTTGAGCTCAGGAGTTTGAGACAAGCCTGAGCAAGAGCGAGACCCTGTCTCTACTAACAATAGAAAAATTAGCCGGGCACCGTGGTGTGCACCTGTAGTCCCAGCAAGTTGAGGCAGAAAGATTGCTTGAGCCCACGAGTTTCAGGTTGCAGTGAGCTACTATGACACCACTGCACTCTACCTGGGGCAACAGAGTGAGACTCAGTCTCTCAAAAAAAAAAAAAAAAAGTTACTAACATTGTAAGGCTGTGACTTTTCCTCTGAATTCATCTTTATCTGTATTCCTTAAATTTGTATGTATGATGTTCTAAGTTATAAATAATTTATAAATTCAAATTTGACTTTATTTTTTACTAGAGTTATTTGATATTCTACTTTTAAATTTCCAGGTAGTTTGATATTTGTTGTTGTTGTTAACATTTGTTGCAAATTTCTGGTTTTGTTGCCTTGTTATCAAAGAGGGTATGGCCTGTATAATCAGTGCATTTTGGCATTTACTGATGTTTTCTTGGGACCTAATAAATTTTTAATTTTATCCCCAGGAAACTGGAGAAGAAAGTATGTTCTCTGAAGGGAACAAAATTCAATCTATTTGTATGAATTTGACTTTATAAAGTATAACATTATGGACCTTTAATTTTTATTTGATTGATTAAAGACTAAGAAAGGTATGTTAGTCTCCTACTACTGTTGTATTTCTATTTCTCTTGTGTTTCTAACCATTTTTGCTTTATGTGTTTCTGTTTGATGTTATTTGGCAAACGATCTTTTTATATTTAAGGGAAAAAATACTATCCTATAAAGACTTGCATACTTTTGTGAATTTTACCCGCTTTTGTTGTAACTGTTGTTTATGTAGAAATACATAGTTCAGTAAAATATTTGTGTCTATTTTTTAGTGGACAAAAATCTTTTAGAAGCCTTTTGTGTCTTAAGATATTTTGGAAGTTGCTGATCGCCCTAAGTAGGCCGATGTCTTTCCTCTCAGGCCACTTCTTGAGTCCTGAAAGCCAAGAGCAGCAGTGTGGGTTGAGGTTGTACTAGCCTTTGGGGAAGAATGTAGGTTTTTTTGTGTGAACATTTCTGCTTCCTATCTTGGGGCAGCCCCGTGCGTGGGATTGTTTAGGGGATGCCTGCCCTTCATCTGGTCACGTTTTGCCTCAGCAGGGCCCACACTAAGCTCTTCTCAACCCAAGAGGCACATTTTTCCTGCGGAGACTGGCCTTCTGAGTAGAAGCCAGCAGAGAATTTATGCCATGTGCCTGGGTATTAGGGGAAAAAAACTAATCTCAGAGACTCATCCTACCAGAAAAGATTTCTCCAGAGCTGTCTGAACAGGCTATTCAGGTGGCAAAGTCTGTGCCAAGCACAGAACCAACTTTTCCCAGACGTGTGGGAGGGGTGGCTCCAGCCCCCGGCTCAGAAGTGAGAGAAATACGACCTTCTCTATTTTTCCTTCGTTCAAGTTAATTTGTATCTTGAGTCCCACCAGGCGTGTACAGTTTGATCCCACTCAATCCCGAGACTCCCTTTTCTGCGGAGGTGAGTCCTTGAAGGTTCTGGGGGTTACATATTACAAATTCCAAGGTGTGAGGGGGAGGGGCCCACGTCTCCTGAGATGCCCCCTGCTCTCTCCCCACCCCTCTGCATCATGCTTGGGGCGGAGGAATCACTCGGATGTTCTGTGCTGCGGGAATCTCCATAAGGCTCGACTCGGCCCTGACTGCCTACGCCCTCTACGCAGCCATGCCCTGCCGGGGGCTGCAGAGACTTGGTGGGGGGTGATTTAACTCAAAGGGACTACAGGATGCCTGTTTGCATAGGACACAAGACCACTGAGTGGAAGTGATCCTGTGGCCACCACTGATGCCGGTTTGCTTTGCTGATGGCTGCAGTCCCAGCCCCCCTCCCCCCACAATGGCCTCACCACACCTCCAAGTGTTGGCACCATGCCTGGGCCCTTTCTCCTCTTCTTGCACAGTGAGTTACAGTCTTATTTCCTCTTCTTGCCATTCCCATCTCTTTGCCACGGTCACTCTCACCAGACCGTCCCTCCCTATTCCTGGCACCCTTGCTCCAGGCTCTCCTCCATTTCCTGGGTCCTCTTAGGCAAAGCTGCCACCGGCTTCTCCCTAGAGTGTGGGGCGGAGTCCCTTCTCTTCCTGGCTCCCTCCCGGACATGAGGCCACCCCAGGTTCCTTCCCTACCCACCCATGCCCTGCTGCTTCTGGCTGTGTTCTTGCTCGTGCTGTTCCCACGGCCTGGAATCCTCACCCTGCTCCAACCCATCCCTCCTCTTAGGCCCAGGTCAGAGGGCTTGGACCTCTGGATGAAAATCTGCCACGACCAGGGGCCTTCTCCTGCCTCTTGCACAGCTCTTTTCATACTTGGCTCTTAAAAAATTAATTAATGTTTTCATACAATAGATATTCACGGAGCAGTGCTGTACCCCAGGCCCTGGGCACACAGCGGTGAAAAGTCTCAGTTGCTTTCCACAAACGGAACCCAGCGGAGGGGACCTGAGTGGCTCCTCCTCCAGACAGAGCTCTCACAGGTGGCCAAGGACAGAGGCGGAGCACATCCAGCTCCTCCAGGGCTGATCACCCCAGGCCACCTTGGAGCGCTGGAAACACCAGGCCTCAGGATTGCTGCCCGCAGGAGCAGCCCCGGTGGTTCCAGGTACGCCCGCTTCCCGCTTCCCACATCACCAGCCCTCCAGGTCCGCGGTGACTTTGGGTGGCAGTGTTTGCTACGGATGGTCTGTGGACCAGCTGCTTCGGAACTATTCGGGTTGCCGTACCATCCCGCAGAAACCTGGATGAGGACCTTTGTGTTATGAGCCTGGAAATCTGCATTCTGGCAAGCTCCTTATACTAGACAGGATCATAGTCCCCAAAGAGGTCCACACCCTAATTCCTGGGAACTGTGACTGTCACATGGCAGAAGGGACATCTGGGTGGGGAGATAATCCTGGGGTTTCTGGGTGGGCCCAATCGAATGAGTTTTTAAAAGCAGAGCAGCTTTCCTTGGGGCCAGAAAGAAATATGACGACGGAAGGAGGGTCAGGGAGATTTGTCATTGCTGGCTTTGAGGATGGACGAAGAGCCACAAGCAAGGAACCCGGGCAACCTCTAGAAACCAGAAAAGGCAATGAAGTGGCTTCTCCCCCAGAGTGTTTGGAAAGGAATGCAGTCCTGTCAAAACCTCAATTTTAGGGCCAGGCGCGGTGGCTTACACCTGTACTGCTAGCACTCCGGGAGGCCAAGGTGGGTGGATCGCTCAAGGTCAGGAGTCAAGACCAGCCTCAGCAAGAGCGAGATCCCATCTCTACTAAAAATAGAAAGAAATTAATTGGCCAACTAAAAATATATAGAAAAATTTAGCTGGGCATGGTGGCGCATGCCTGTAGTCCCAGCTACCTAGGAGGCTGAGGCAGTAGGATTGTTTGAGCCCAGGAGTTTGAGGTTGCTGTGAGCTAGGCTGACACCACGGCACTCTAGGCGGGGCAACACAGGGAGATTCTGTCTCAAAAAAAAAAAACAAAAAACCCTCCATTTTAGCCCAGTGAGACCCATGTCAGACTTCTGACCTACAGACCTGTACCATAAACTGTTCTTAAGCCGCTGCATTTGTGGTAATTTATGGCAGCCATAGAAAACCAACACATTCCTCATGTGTTCCTAAGGTTTGAGAAGCCCTGCTGTATAAACAAATCCACTCGACTACATGGTTTCGCATGACGTGTGGTCATTAGTCTAAACCTCTTGATTCTAGCTCCTCCTCTAGCTACCACCTGCTTCATTCTCACTTCAAATTGTGGAGAGGGAAGGAATGAACAAATGAATAAACAAGGGGGACTGGCCCAGCTCATTGTTTTTCACTCCAGGACAGCCCATAGGACGCTGCCAGCGTGGATCGCCTATCCCAGGATCAGGGGCCAGTCTCCAAGACAAGGTACAGTGGTCAGTAGCCATACAAGAGAAAGAGGGGTCAGGGAAGACTTCAGAAGAGGAAGTTGTGGGGTTGAGCCCGAAGGATGGCTGCGGTTTTACCAGGACATGGAGTGGGGGGCAGAGGGGCGACAGCTCCAGGCTCTTAGACTTAAAGAGAGCAGGCTCTGCCGGGGCAGGCGGCAGGCAGCGTGGTGTCGCTGGAACAAAACCTGCAGGGCAAGGGTCCACCCAGGGACAGCAGCTGGATGTGAGGGTTTTTCATACCATGCTGAGGGATCAGCCCCTACTTATGTGGGTTGGAAAGCCAGGAAAAACTTCGAGAGGCGAAGACTGATTGGCAGCGCTTTGCGGGGTGGATTGGAGAGCTCTAGAGCTGGACAATAGGAAACATACTTGTCCCCACTCCTTGGCTCAGAATTCCCTGAAGCTACTAAAGTCTGGATTTAGTTCAGGGCTTGGCTGGAAGAAGTAGGGAAATGGAGAAATGAAGGGAGAAGATCCCAGAGGAGGAGGAGAAATCTTGATGCACAAAAGGCTCAATTGGGTCAGGACCTTTAATCGGGAGAAGGCCTCTTTTTGAAGGACTCTTGTCTTTGGCAGCCCTTAGAAAGCAAATTTCGAGAATTATCCAAGACTGATTCATCTCACTGGTATTTCAAAGTACTGAAATTACAAGGAATAATTAAAAACAACACCAAACTGCAAAATAAGCATAAGTCCCACAGCGTTCTGGTTTTGCCATTTTTTTAAACTCAGGTTCTTTCCAGAGGAATAGTTTGGTGCTCAGCCTGGCCTGAGTGTGGTGGGGAAGGAGGCCGAGGGCACAGCCCTTTACCTGCCTCTGGCCTTTGGAACTGAAGCCCAGCGAGTAGCCAGCAGCGAGGGTCCCCCAGTGGAGCACCCCTGGGACCCTGAGAGGGAGCAGTGAGACAGGGGCCAGAGCAGTCAGGCCCAGGCTGGCAGACTGAGGAACATTCATGTCCAGGAGTTGGATTTCAGTTCTAGAAAGGTAGGACATGCAACAGACCCATGGGCAACCTGGCAGTAGCCACACCTGTACAACCGTGCCACGGAGACAGGTCCAGGCTAAAGCCACAGAAGGACCCAGACCCTTCCCTGCTGTGGCAGCTGAGGCCCAGCAGGCTAGTATGGGCCCAAGTTGAGAAGAAACTGGAAGTAGGAAGATTTTGGTCTCTAACAGGACTCTTCTTTAGAAGAAGGGAGGGTGGGTTGTTTTGTTTTGTGGAAACCCAGGAATAATGTCAAGCAAGTGAGGGCGAGGAGGTAAGTGGGGATGCCTGGGCAATTTGAGAATGAATAGACTGCTTTGTATTGGTCCCTTCCCCTCTCCTAATTGTAACAATTTTAAGCAAGGAGGAAAAAAGATTTTGGCATGAGACTGCAGTTCCTAAGAGGAACACCACTATTCCACCACCTTTAGTATTTGTTTAAACAAATGTTTAGCTGAAATCTTATTTGAAACTTTAAACCCATCAAGCAGGGAAGGCTTTGCTGTTATAGCAGTTAAGATATTCTGCTTTTGCTGGGCATGGTGGCTCACGCCTGTAACCCCAGCACTTTGGGAAGCTGACAGAAAGATCACCTGAGGCCAGGAGTTCAAGAGCAGCCTGGGCAGCATAGGGAGATCCCATCTTGACCAAAAAAAAATTGTTTTTAATTATAATTAGCTGGGCGTTGATACATGCCTATAGTCCTAGCTACTCATACTCAAGTGATCCTTCTGTCTCAGCCTCCTGAGTCCAGGAGTTTGAGGTTACAGTGAGCTATGTATGATCATGCCACAGCACTCCAGCCTGGGTGACAGAGCAAGACCCTGTCTCTTTAAAAAAATTAGTTTTCATTTCCTCATGCCTGACATTGATGCATTAAAATAGCTCTTTATTATGAGGTTATGCAGTGCTCAATACATAAAATAAATTTCATTTAAACATTTAAAATACCATGTTTCCCCGAAAATAATACAGGGTCTTATATTTATTTTCCCTCAAGAAGACACCCTACGGCTTATTTTCAGGGGATGTGTTATTTTCCCCTCAAAGCCTCAGCTTGCAACGCACAGACTGGCCGGGACCTGACGGGGGAGCCAACCTTGTTGGGGCTGCCCGCACCTTTCCGGTCACCTCTGGGAGAGTAGCTGTCACGATGGGGCAGATGAGAAGGGCTGCTCCTCCTCTTTACCGCTCCATAACGAAATGCACAGGTTGTGCAGATGCGCTGCGTAGCCACGCCCATCACTAGGTCTTATTTTCGAGGTAGGGCTTCTATTGCGCAAATGCTTAGAAATCCTGCTAGGGCTTATTTTATGGGCAGGTCTTACTTTCGGGGAAACATGGTAACTCCTGACTATGAGCAATTTATCCTGATTATTGCTAAAAGAACATTCACATTCGAACCTGGCGGCTTCTGAGAAGCCGCTCTTCCATAAGGACAGTCAGTAGTTTAACAGTGCTGCTTACTAGAGTAGTATAAACTTTCAGAATCAGGGAATATTCTAGATCACCCCTGGTGAGAAATAAGTGTTATTCTTAGGCCAGCAACACTCTTACGGGCTTTGACATTCCAACTATCGGTGTGTGGAAGTCCCTACCTCTCTGCTTCCCTCCCCAGCCTGAAGAGCCACCGTGTGACATAAAACCTCAGCACCCCACACAAAGCCCCGCTGCTGTTCTGGGGCGTTAGTGTAGCACCCTGTTCACATGCTTTTCGAGAGCAGGCCCTGGCCCCACCTGGCTCATCCCAGCTCGCCGTGGTGGGCACCTCTCGAACCTGGAGAAGAACTTAACGGTCCCACTGGCCAGGGTCCTGCTCGTCACTGTCTTCCTCCGAGTCGGCAGACACTCTCTTGATTCTCTGGAGCGCTGCCTTGATGCTGCCCTCGAGGTCGCTGGTTGGTCTACTGCTGGGGCTCGGGCCAGAGTTCGGGTGAACTTTCTTCAGTTTGACCCCCTGCCTTATGGCAGCCAGAATGTGCTCGTTGACTGAGGCTCGGGGAGGGGCTGGGGCGGGCACCTCTGCTTTCCGGAGAGGGGTTCTGCCTTCCCTCAAGGAGGCCAACACTTCATCCATGGATCCTGAAATGGAGTAAACAGAGCAAGTACCATCAGGAAAGCCTATGCTTTCTCCCCAGGCTGTCAGAACATTATCACACTAAAGTTGTAAATCTCACATCATTTAACACCTTGATTCAAGCAAATCATCATTCTGTGAAATGCCTTGGTTACCTGCTAGACAAGATCAACAATAGCACCCAGTTTGAATCCAGGAGTTTTAAGAGCTAATATTTTTGTTTTACTACTTACTATTCCACTAACTTATTCAAATCCATAGCAACTGATAGGCACAGCCGTACACACCTTTTGTTGGCATGTTTCTCAAGACATAGGTGCTGTAATCTTTCCCTGTGATCCTGAAGAGTCACGGATGCCTGGGGTGGAAATGATCTCACCCACTCTGCACAACTCGGATACCTCTGAAATTGGATCTCCTCCATTTCCCTGCCCACTTAAAAAAATTTAAAAATTTACCCCACTCTATTTCTCTGACAGTGAAGTGAGCAGGTTTCCACAAATAAAAAGGCTTAAAGTAAAATTTTAACCAGCAGCTCAATGAACCTGGAGAGGGGGTAGTATGTTGAATTCTGCCCACAGTACCCTGAGGTGGCTTACAGGCTTTATTTTTGAGGATGTTAAATGCTGTCAAAACACACATCAGATCAGAGTTTTGAGGCATAGTTGAGACTGCTAAGGGGGTAAGATCTTTCATCACCTGCTGGGGACAGGGGCATGGCTGTGGCCACTCATCTATGCATCTTCCAGGCAAGGCTTCAAGATTAACAGTCATTTCTAGTTCACGATTGAAAGGTCATGCAATGGCTAACAAAAAGCTATTTGATTTTGGATTTAAACCTATGGCTTGCTGTTATAATTTCCTTCTGGAAGTAGTAAGACAAGTTTCACAAAAGGGCATTTTCTGGTGCTAATTCATTGTCTTATTCATTTCAATGAATGAAAGCAGTGTTGAACAGAGCTTCCTGAAACCGTGGGCATTAAACCAGGGCTGAGAACGCGGCACCGCACGTCCAAGGTCTAACCTAGACACAGGCTCCCGCTTTCCATTCACGTGGTGTAGCAAACCCCATGAAAACAGGCCATCTAGTCTCCACCTAATGGTGTAGACATTTTCACCTGCACCTGGTTCTAGGTACAGCGAAAACCTGAACTCAGAATAACCAGAAGCACAGTTTGGAACTGTCATATTTATACCATTCCCAGCGCCTATTATGAGAACCTTTCGTATGCTAGGTGGAGGTGCCCAAGTATATCTTTAAACACAAACATACAAAGGTTTTGCTAGAATTTATCTAAAACACACACGACCCCCAAAGCAGTAAGTTCCAAGTCTACTGTTCTGAAGCCATGCTCCTCCGTAGTCAATATCTAAAGCCATAATTAGAATTATGAGAACTACAAGCCCTATTAAACAAAGAAATACTCAGTATACTATACTTGCCACAACAAAAAGTAGCCCACTTTTTTTCAACCCACTTACATTTTAGAAAGATTTCCAAAAGCCTACATTATGGCTAATATGCCTCTACAATAATTTCCAACCAATATTCTGTTTAAAATGCAACATGTTAATTCTATAAAGGGTTCAGAGATGGAACAGTAAGCTTAAAGTTTACTGAAAAATCTTCCAATGATAATAATCAAATATATAGTATAGTCTTAAGAAACTTGAAATAGGTTGATACTTTAACAGCCTTGGGAATCTATAGATGGTTTCTTCAAACTTAGCATTTACCAAACTCAGGTTTGAAGCATACTAACTTTGCAGCAGCAGAGTAATATTCAAGGCAACAAATAACTGGAATATTTTAAGACATTTGAAGATGATAGCTTCTAAAGCTAGAATGCTTCAACAGCTTACAACCCATGGGAGCAGGGACAGGATTCCGGATTACCTGGGCCCTGGAAACTTTCCAAGGAATCACGTGGTCTCTCAGCAGGTGATTCACACACTAGAGGACGTGGCTGATCGTCTTTTACTGTAGTCCTGAAGGCTAAGTTCTGATGAGTTGGAGCTTGCAAGGACAAGGACAGAGCAGGGAGAGGGGGCGGGGGTGGTGGTGGTGGTGGTGGTGGTGGTGGAGGTGGAGGTGGCGATGGTGGCAGTGACAATTCCACACTGGATTTGAAGTGTGTTTGGTCACCAACTGGAACAGAAATCTGGACAGGGATATTTCCAACACAGTCTTGACACTTGGGGGTTTTCACATTACTAACTTCAGATAAAGGAACACTTCTGGTTTTCCTAGAGGACCGGTGAATTGCTGACACCGTCGGGGAAGCTGGCGAGGATGTCTGTGGGGAAAGGCCACCTGGCAGATTTGGAGTTACAGGTTCCGAGCAAGAGGTTTTTATTACAGACCGAGCTGGGCATTTCTGAAAATGAAAAATGGTTGTGAAGAGTTTACCACAAATACATACCACTGAAACTTCTTATAAATAAATCTATAAACAAACACTGATGTGTTTCTATGCATAGAGATGGTTTAATTCAAAGTGCCTCCTCATGTGAACAGACATCCTTGCTACTAACTATACTTTTCATATGTTGAAAAGCAAGCATTTATATTCTTTGATCAAGTACTGCCTTCCTTGTAATAAAATGAAGATATGAAAAGATACGAATAGATGAAAATGTTCATATTTTTACTATGAAAAATCAGAAACCCTAGATAGTAATAGGAAGTCAGTCAAAAAAATTGTGGCAAATTTATTCAAAATATTAAGCAGCCATTAAAAATCATAAATAGCACAAATTCTGGGAAACATCTGGAAAAATCAGATAATATGGTATTAAATGAAAATAGCAGGACACAAAATAACATGTATTATAAACATGAAAAACAGGCCTATGATAATACCAGCAGAGTGGACATCAAGGTGATCTTGTAACAGGTACTGTTGATATTTCTTTAACATTTAGGCTTAGGGTAAGTTTCATAAATTAAAAAAATACGTAAGTTTAAAAAGTTCTGGTCTTTCAGGTATTAATTTGATAAAGAAAAACCTAACCCTACAAAGAACTAATCTTGTGAGAGAGGCAGTCCTTACAGAAGGCTATTAGCTAATAAAAGGTAACACTGTGGAGCCACTAAAATGAACTAGATCTACATATATTTAACATGAATATATCTCAAAACCATAATTCAAGTTAAAGAAACAGGCAAAGGATGCATATAATATACTTTTTTTTGAGACAAGGTCTCACTCTATTGCCCCAGCTTGAGTGCAGTGGAGTCGTCATAGCTCACTACAACCTCAAAATCCTGGGCCCCAGCAATCCTCCTGCCTCAGCCTCCTGAGTAGTTGGGACTGTGGGCGTGTGCCACCACACCCAGCTAATTTTTCTATTTTTTGTAGAGGCAGGGTCTTACTCTTGCTCAGGCTGGTCTCGAACTCCTGAGCTCAAGCGATCCTCCTGCCTCAGCCTCCCAGGGTGCTAGGATTACGGGCGTGAGCTGCTGCGGCCAGTGTGATACTATTAAATGTAAACTTAAAACACATACACAGCACACAATTCAGGATAAACTCAGTATTTCTATCTCCCTCACATTCTTCTAAGGACAAATAGCAAAGTAATGGCAACAAGCCCCAAACCTCACTGTTGGAGACACAGTCACAGAGCTGTCACTCTGCAGCTGTCTGTCAGGGAGCATGCCAGGAGAGTTAGAGTCCCGGAAACTCTGGGCCAGAGGGCCCAACTCCAGTGGTCACATCACCTGGCCCCTGATGTTAGGGATCCCCCAAGGATCCCCTCTTTGGCATCCTGGCAGCAGCATGTCCTTGTGACTCGGGACTCTCAAGTTCTGCCTTATATTGCTGGGCAGTCTGTCTACCCAGGACAAATTAAATCCTTTACCTAATGACAGCCCTTCAGGTATTTAAAAAACAGCAACAGGTATCACGTATCACATGAGTTTATATCTTATCTTCTCCCTCTCCTACTTACTCCCTTCCAGATGTGCTCAAACTGGCTTTGCCCCCTTCAAGGGTGGCACTTCTTGGTAAACACAGAACTCTCTCACTCTACAGAGGACGCTTCTGTTCATAAAGTCCCAAACCCCGAGAGCGTTCATCACAGGTCTGCAGTCCCCAAACCCGGGGCTGTGAACCGCTACTGGTCCATGGCCTATTAGGGACCGGGCTGCAGAGCTCCGCTGCCCCAATCCCCCATCCAGGGAAAGACTGTCATCCATGAAACGTAGGAAGGGGGGGCACAGCTGCTCCCCATTGCCCGTATCACTGCCTGAGCTCCACCTACCTACCGCCCCCTTGGAAAAATTGTCTTCCATGAAACCAGTCTTGGGTGCCAAAAACAGGAACTGAAGAAAACTGAATTCTCAAAGTCTTTTCCCCTAAATTTAAGCCACACAGATTTTTCTATCACCATGTGTAAGTGTACACCTCCATTATGGGCTTTTTTGGACTAGAAAACCAGTAATTTATCTCAATTTTAGATCAACTTATTAGATTGTAACTAATTATTCCAATTTGTTGGGAGCTTAGGAGGCCTGATTCTGTCATCTTAAATCTGCCTACCCCTCCCATTTTCGTGCCACCCGTATTTGAAAGGTCATCTTCTACACTGCCGAGCAACTCACTAACCTGAGTCGGGGCTAAGGAGACAGACTTGCAGCTGCCCTTGATCCCTCCCTCTACACTGATTCCATTCTGTTAACCAATATCCACTTGGCGACAGCACCACGCAGTTACTCTGCACTGCACGGGCTCCACCCTCACCGTGCAGCTCCCCTTCCGTTCATTCCCACTGCAGTTCATGCCCAGGCCTTGTTCCAGCCCAGCTGAATCAGCAGCTCTGGGGGTGCAACTGGGCATTAGTATGCAGAACTCCCCGGGCGACTCTGATGTGCTGCCTGGGCTGTGAGCCCCTACTATGGCTCCAGAGTAGGAGAGATCTGGCTGCAGTTCCTGCTCTGTTTAACCTTGAGTTAAAGTTGTGTAACCACTCTGAACCTTAGTTACTCAGCTGCAAAATGGTGACGAAAACATCAGTATCTCACAAGGTTGTTGTAAGAATTAAATGAGAACGAATGTAAAGCACAGTGCCTGGTAGTCAGAAGGCACCCAATAATGGAAGCTGTTACTGGTCTAAGTAAATGACACCGATAAGTAGATCACAAAACAAGATGTAATATGTTATGATTTATTCACTCCAGTGGCCCCTACTTTTGTTGTTGGTGTCACATGGCATCCCTCCAGAACCTATTCTAGAATCTTATCTGGGATGGAGTGGGTTGTTTCCTCTTTTGGGGTCAACTTAAGACTTTATGAAGAAGGGGATTGGGTGAGATCAGGTCTATGTTTTATAGTCAATAATTTAATGATATTCTTACATAAGTCCCTATTCAGTTTTTTTAAAAACCTATTTAACTAGGCCAGGCACAATGGCTCATGCCTGTAATTCCAACACTCTGGAGGCCAAGGAGGGAGGATTACTTAAGCTCAGGAGTTCAAGACCAGCCTGAGCAAGAGCAAGACCCTGTCTCTACTAAAATTAGAAAAAATTAGCTAGGCCTGGTGGCGCACCTGTCATCCCAGCTACTTAGGAGACTAAAGCAGGAGGATCACATAAACCCAGGAATTTGAGGATGCAGTGAGCTATGATGACACCACTGCACTCTAGCCTGGGTAACAAAGCAAGACCCTCTCTCTCTCTCTCTCTCTCTGGGTAACAAAGCAAGACCCTGTCCGTCTATCTCTCTCTCTCTCACACACACAGGAAAAACCTATTCACTTTTAGATAAATGTTTGAGGTGATGGATATGCTAATTATCTTGATTTGATCATTACTCCTCATATACATGTATTGAAATATCACACTGTGCCCCACAAATATGTATAGTCATGTGTCAATAAAAATGAAAGGAAAATATAATTTTTAAAAAGGTACAGATAAGCCAAGCGCAGTGGCTCACACCTGTAATCCTAGCACTCTGGGAGGCCAAGGGGGGTGAATCGCTCAAGGTTAGGAGTTCGAGACCAGCCTCAGCAAGAGCAAGACCCCATCTCTACTAAAAATAGAAAGAAATTAATTGGCCAACTATAAATATATAGAAAAAAATAGCCGGGCATGGCGGCGCATGCCTGTAGTCCCAGCTACTCGGGAGGCTGAGGCAGGAGGATCGCCTGAGCTCAGGAGTTTGAGGTTGCTGTGAGCTAGGCTGATGCCACGGCACTCTAGCCCGGGCAACACAGTGAGACTCTGTCTCAAAAAAAAAAATAAAATAAAAAGTACAGATAACCAAAAGTATAAAAATTTAAAAATAAACATTTATTTAACAGAATACTTTCACTACACTTATGTCACAATGCTTCCTTAGTAATGTTTTAAAGAATTTTTTTTCTCAGAGACAGGGTCCCGCTCTGTTGCCCAGGCTAGAGTGCAGTGGTAGGATCAGAGCTCACTACAACCTCAAACTCCTGGGCTCAAGCGATCCTCCTGCCTCAGCCTCCCAAGTAGCTGGGACTACAGGCACGTCCTGCCATTTTGTAGAGACAGGGTCTCACTGTGTTGCCCAGGCTGGTCTCGAACTCCTGGCCTCAACTGATCCTCGTACTTTGGCCTCCCAAAGTGCTGGGATTACAGGCAATAGCCTTTGCTCCTGGCCCATTTTAAAGAAGTTTTTATTACGAATGAGGGGAAAAGCCAGAGTCAAGTGCATTGACTATTTTCAGTTTTCCCTACTGCTCTGAACCACAGTGGGCATGGTCAGCACCACTCAGTGAGGAAGGGAGAGCAGGGACCCAATGTGTTCTCTCTCATGTCAAAAACAGCAGTTTTATACCATTGTTTTTGAAACACAGTGATAATCTAATTTTTTGTTTTTTATTGATATACCACAAATAATGGTATATTTGAAATGTTTCATGTTCTGAATTAGCTGCTCTTAATACTTTATACTTTCCTCCTAGCATGGGTAATCTTCATTTGTTTCCCCAGAAAATGTAGGTGAGGTGATTATTTCCAGAACATACCTGTTTAAATGCTCTCAATCGTTGGAGTGTTTTTTGGCGTTCTTGATTTATCCATTCTTTTTTCTTTTGCTCCTCTTCTTTTACCTTGTCTCTTTTCTATATTTAAACAAACATGTATCTGTAAATTGCTCAAAATTACAATAAAATATGTCTTAATATATAATCAAAATATGTCTTGACAAGGAAAGGGGCTGCAACACACCACCACCGCCCTAGTCTGCACCCAGGCTGCAGGGCTGGAGGAGCGAGGCTGTCGGCTGCAGGTCCGAGGCAGTGGAACTCCAGTTTCCACCAGTTTAGGCACAGGTTTAGGTGTCACATTATGTTACGCAAATATAAAACATTTTCTTTCAGCAGCTTACCATCTGAATACTGTGATGCTGATGAAAATATCGTACGCTTTCTTCAGCCTGCTGCAATCTGAGCCGATGATTCTCCTTGCATTGATCCTGGTGGAATAATACAAATCACCTATGTGGTTTTTAATATTTCCATGGTATAGCATAAAAGGTTAAAAGGAAACAGCACTGCATTTGGGCTGCAGTGTAAGGCATTCATTAGTATCAGTTTCTGGTGTGGCTCAGTGGTACTGCCTTCTCCATAGTCAGATGAGAAGAGTGACGGGCTGCTTACAGGTATCAGTTTGTTCCTGGCAGAGTGTCTGAGAGATGAAAAAGCAAGCCACCCATGAGAGAACATACAGGCAGTCCCCCATTCTCAAATGGGGTGTGTCCTAACAATCTGTTTTAAAAGGGTTGTTTCAAACACACTTCCTATGATGTTCTAAATATTTCCAAACATACCTACAAAAGCATAGTCAACCTACAAACATCTGAAAAATTGTGTTAAAAACTATATTTCACCTAGGCTTACCCACTCATTATATCCGTATGTGTTATATGTATAAAACCCTTAATACCTGTAGAATATAATATAGTGATAATACTGACATTTTTTAGTATGTTTTAGGTCCTAGCCTCAATGCCAAGCACTTTACATGCCTTATGGCATTTTATCCTCCTATCAGCCACGAGATTGTATGATTATCATTATTGTCCTCTTTTACAGATGAGAAACCTGAATTCAAAAGAAATTTAAGTAATTTGCATACAGTCATATGGCTACCAAGTGACCAAGCTGTGATTTGAACCCAAGTTAGAGTCCAAAGCCTGACCTCAACTACCATTCTATTAACCCAGTGCCTTCTGAATTCTAATATTTGCAGAAGTGGCAAGAGCTCCCCTGACTGGGGAATGGGAAGGGATTATATCTGGAGGGTGAAGGTTAATATTCCAAGTCTGGATAAGAGAAGGCACAACTATCCTGCCCAAGAGGTGGAGGCATCCCCTCAACTCGCCACAGTTGTGCAGTACACGGGCAGTGCCGAAGGAGACATCTCCCAGGGCTTACAGGTTTTCTGAAACGTGGAGCAAAGGGCAGATGCATGTCTACCTTCAAATCATCTGAAAACAGTTCCTAAATCCAGAAGGTCCGATTCTTGAACACAAACATGCAAAGAATATTAATCTAATGAAGTATTAAAAAAGCATTTATATTTGCATGAAAGAGTAGTGAATGTGTTTGTAAGCTACAAAAGTCACAATCTTCATGTTTTCCTAATTCCAATAAGAAAAGTATAATAAATATAAGTAAATACATATAAAAGTCTGGATACAAATGAAATATAGGCGCTTTCTTTTCTGTTAGAAATAATTAAATTTCTTAGTGTATTACCTTTTATGTATTCATGGAGTTTTTAAAAATTAAGAAAAAAATCACTTACCAAATATAATCTGAAATGAGCTGATTATTATATCTGTTTTGTAATCAATTTATAATAAAATATATTTTAGAATTTGCTGTATTTGATTATTAGAAATACAGTTTCTACCTATTGTGATCTTAAAATCACCTGAGTATGCAATGGGCATTCAACAGATAGTTATTAAATGAATTAAAATCTAGAGATTTGGGTAAATGCTTAAATCCCAAAAGAAACAAAGAATCTTTTTAAGAAGAACATTTTTAATGTATTTTAACTGTAGCCACTGATATATACATAAACATTCAAAAAATTAATCACTGTGTTGGTAAAACCTTATTTTCAATACCCCCTTTATCTTTCATGAAAGAAGAAATCCCAGAGGAGGAAAGAAACAAAAGCTGCTCTGGGCACACCTACCTTTCTGTTCCTGAGATAGGCCCTTCTGGCGCAGAGCCGGCCCCGTCTAGACTCCAGCTGCTGGCACCGCTGGCTGAGCTCTTGCACCTCCGAATTCTTCTCCTGTAGCCCCCCGACACGCTCAATGACTTTAAGTTCCTCTGGGCTTTCACATGGATCATAATAGACAACTTCATCCTGTTTCTCTAAAAATGTATTAATGATTTTTTAAACCATGTTTTATTATAGAAAATAATGCATAACATTTTTTTAACATAAGTAAAAATCACTTATAATTCCATCGCTCAGGGAGAACCACTATTAACATTTATGTACACATTTACACACATACTACTTTTATAGCTACACATATTGACAAAGTTCTAACAGAACATTTTCCATGTGATGGAAATATAATTTTAATGGCAACATAGTATTCTCTAATTTAAGCATTTCCTATTGTTAAACTGCTCCAATGTTCCATTATTCATTTCACCGTGATAAACATCGCTATATATAAATCTTTGTGTACATGTTTTATCACTTTCTTAGCAGATAAATATTTAAAGCTCTTGGTATCCATTGCCAAACTGCCCTCCAGAAAGGCAATTTATATTCTACTGAATTCTACTGAAATTCAGCAGTATTTCATTAAGGTGCCTTACTGATATTTAATCTTGATTACATATTGATTTTTTAAAAAATATGCTTATTGTAACAAATTCAAACCCTACAGAAGTACATAAAATAAAAAGTGAAATTTTTCTACCTCCTTCCCCAAATTTTCTGAATACCAATCCCAGAGGAAGACATTATGAACAATTTAATGTGCATCCTTCCAGATTAACTTTTTTGAAATAGACTTTTTCCCTAAATATGGAAAATGCTTACAATATGAAAATGCTTACAATATGAAACTACTACAAAAAATTTTGAATATCTAGGATTAAACTAAATGTTCAGGATCTATATGAAGAAAATTATTAAATGTGGAAGAACTTTAGGGGAAACAAAGGAGATTTAAATAAATGGAGAGACATACCATGTTCTTGGGTGGGAAGATTCAAAATTGCAAAGATGGCAATTCTCCCCAAAGTAATCTCTAATTTTAAGCACAATCCCAATCAAAATTCCAATGAGTTTTTTGTTTGTTTTGAACTCGATTCTAAAGTTCATCTGGAAGAATAAAGGAGTGAGAATAGTCAGAAAACTTGTGAAGTACAGTAACAGGTGGGGTGCCTTACCAGACACTAAAATGTGCTTCCATGGCATAGTAATAAGAGAAGTATGGAGCCAGCACCAGAAGCCACTCACCAATCAATGGAGAATAACAACTCAGAAACAGATCAAAGTTAATGTTTTTCAAATTGGTGATTGGGACTGCTAATAATTTGGGGGAGGAAGGAGTTCAGTCTCTACCAGAGTCAAAATTAAATTTCAGCTGGATTAAAGAATTAAGTTTTAAAAAAGCAAAATCATAAAAACACTAAAATAAAATGTAAATATATATTGATATAATTTGGGGAGGAGGAGAACTTTTCCAGGCATTACACCAAAAGCAGAAACCAGGGGGGAAAAGATTGATAAATGTGACTTCATAAAAATTAAATATTTCTGTAAGGCAAGAAAATGCAAATGGCAGGGAAAAATTATTTGCAACATATGCCAGACAATAGAGTAATATCCTTAATATGGAAAAGAAATATTCTAAGGAAGAATGGGCCAAGACTATGAATAGGGAGTTCATGAAATAAATACAAATGGTCAGTAAACCTACAAAATTGTGTTCAATATCACTTGTAATAACTAAAAATTAGATGTCATTTTTTTCTATCAAGTAAGCAAAAATTTTTTCTAAATGGCATGAGTATGGGAAAACATACACACTCATACTTGGCTGATGCAAGTATCATTTTGCGCAACCTATCTAGAGGGCCATTATGTAGTATGAAATTAAGAAAATATAGGGGAAAGAAAAAAATGTATCTCAAATAATTGTTGTAGTGTTAACAGATATATATCAAAATGTAAACTATACATTGCCCTTGACCCAATAATTCCACCTTTAGAAATTTATTCCAAGGAAATAATCTGTCCTATACACAAAGACATGTGTAAAAGAAATTTCTCCACTATACTGCTGTTCAAAACTGCAGAAAACTGAAAATCATGACATATCCATATAATGGAATACTATGCAGCCATTAAAATTTTGATGGTTTTTATTACTAAAATGGAAAGATGGTTATTATACATTAAATGAAAAGGAGGTTACTGAACAGAATATGTAGTTTTGGCTAAAAAAATTATTTATTCAGCACATAAAAAAGGCTATAAAGTTATACAACAAATCATTAACACTAAGTATCTCTAGATGATGGGATTAGGGTAATAGTTTTTCTTTCTTTGTTTTGCTATGTGTTAACAATGAATATATTATTTAAATAAAAATACTGAAAGGAAACTTTATTTAGGAAATTTCAGTAGATGTTATACATAACTTTTAAGAAGTAACTGATAATAATGGTATTTCCTTACGTGTAATTTAAACATTTTAATCTATACATTTAAACATAAATTTTACCTTTCATAAGTCTTTTAATAGAGTCCAACTGTGTAATAAGCAGTATTTCTTCATTTTTTAATATCTCAAATTTAACCTCAAATAGTTCTAATTGAATTTCATAAAATTGTATTTCCAATTCATCTACAACATCTATATTTTTTTCTTCTCCTGGAAGATCTTCCATCTTGTTTACATGGAAAAAAGAATAAGTTAAAATAATTAGTATATTAAAAAGCAAACGTTAGAAGCATTCTAGCTATTTTCTATTCCTTGCTCATTACTAAATATAAAAAAGTAAATAGGGAAGAAACACTTTTCCATTTCATCTAGTGAGACAAAAATGCCTTATTCCACATTCATTACAAATACTTTATCTCATCCTTGAAACATACAAAAACATTCAGGTTTTGAGAATAACAAATGGCAATGAGGTATTATTATGAGCTGAATGTTTATGTCCTCCCCCAAATTCCTATCCTGAAGCTGTAACTCCCAATGTGATGGTATTTGGAGGTGGGGACTTGGGAGGTGATTAGGTTTGGATTATGTCAAGAGGGTGGTGCCCTCATGATAGGATTAGCACCCTTATAAGAAGAGAAGCAGTGGGATGGTTCTTTCTGTCTCCATGCACACACACCAAGGAAAGGTCATGTGACCACACAACAAGGCGGCAACTGTCTACAAGCCAGGAAAAGAGCCCTCACCAGACAATGAATCTGCAGGCACCTTGATCCTGGACTTCCCAGCCTCCGAAACTGTGAGAAATAAATGTATATGGAAGCCACCCAATCTATGGCATTTTGTTATAGCTGCCAGAGCCAACTAAGACAGGTATTTAAAGTGTTTTCTAATTTAAAGTCATCAGATTACAAAAAATTAAAATGACTGTGATCCTAGGATGAAGCATCTTTTTGATTATTCTAAAGTACTGAAAACATTGCTGGATTGATTTTAAAGTATTAATATATTACCTGCTTGCATACTGAGCTCAGTGTTATGATACAATGAATCCTACAATATAATATTTCAAAAACATTTTGACCAAAGGGAAACTTTATGGCCAAAATTCCATAGTCTTTAGATTCTTATCTACTAGAACTGCGGTCCCCAATCCCCAGGCAGTGGACCAGTACAGATCCATGGCCTTAGGAACAAGGCCACACAGCAGGAGGTGAGTAGCTAAGCCAGTGAAACTTCATCTGTATTTACAGCCACTCCCCCTTGCTCTCATCACCACCCTGGCTCTGTCTCCCATCAGATCAGCAGAGGCATTAGATTCTTATAGGAGCTTGAACCCTACTATAAACTGCACATGTGAGGGATCTAGGTTGTGGGCCCCTTGTGAGAATCTAATGCCTGATGATCTGAGGTGGTGATGCTAGCGCTGGGGAGTGACTGCTGATACAGATTATCATTAACAGATTTGACTGCACAGTGACCATCATGAATCAATTGCTTGCAGACTCATATCAAAACCCTATCAATAGGCCGGGTGCGGTGGCTCACGCCTGTAATCCTAGCACTCTGGGAGGCCGAGGTGGGAGTATCATTTGAGCTCAGGAGTTCGAAACCAGCCTGAGCAAGAGCGAGACCCCATCTCTACTAAAAATAGAAAGAAATTAATTGGCCAACTAAAATACAGAAAAAATTAGCCGGGCATGGTGGCGCATGCCTGTAGTCCCAGCTACTTGGGAGGCTGAGGCAGGAGGAT
>CAUYPO010058108.1:0-11797 GCA_963574435.1 Cheirogaleus major
TTTTTTTTTTTGAGACAGAGTCTCACTCTGTTGCCCTGGCTAGAGTGCCGTGGCGTCAGCCTCGCTCACAGCAACCTCAAACTCCTGGCCTCAGGCGATCCTTCTGCCTCTCTGCCTCAGCCTCCCACATCCCTTCTTTTAAAATGGTAAATCCACCATCAGAGAATTGACTTTCTTCTATATAATTATCACAAGGGAACTTTCAGTTCTTTTTCACTAGGATCTTATAAAACCTTTGATTTAGCAATGTGTCTGTCTGGGCATGCTCCATAGCTTTTCGTTGACTCAAAGATTTTTGACAAAATGTTATTTTTCTCAAACATGGATTACTGTCTTGCTAGTTAACAATTTCCTGACAAGGTTGAGTTTTGGTTTCCATTTTCTCTTCTGAGGTTTACTCAGATTTCCTATGTCTTTGCCTTTCACCAGAGGAAGTTTAAAAGCTATCTTGCGCAGTCTCTTGTCTTGCTCGTATGTGGACGGAATCGCCTGCTCTTTTCCTGCACACTTGTACTTATGCTACCAGTGCCTGCTTCCTGAGATGGCAACACTGGATGCCTTTCCCTGCCTTCTGCATGCCACTTCATGAGGAGATGGTTCTGGTATTGATTAGAGTTAGCCATGCTTTCACTAGATAACTTACCCAGACAGCAAAGTATGCCACAATGAAAACTTTAAGGGCCACTGGAAATTTTTATTTATTCAACAGATTCATATTGAGGTTATAAACATATTTAATTACTTCCATGATGGTTGGTAAATAGCTGCTGCTCTGTATTTCCTAAGTAACATCCCCTTCCAGAAGGACACTTCCCTCGGATCCCTCAGATACCTCTCTCCTGACCACAGTTCTATTTGATTGGTGTCATTGTCTGTACTTTCTTGGTTGTTAAGTATTTTTGGTATCACTGTACTGAACTTTTTCTGGGGATATGTCGCTAAACAAAGTAGAAGGTCCCTGTCCTCTTGGAGTTTGCTTGTTGCTTCATTTGTTTACATATGCCCTGCATTTTCCAAAAGAATTAGAAGTGACTGATTAAAACGCAGCCTATAAGATATAAAAGGTTAAATGTAAGTAATAGTGTAAGTTGTAACAAAGAAGAAATATAAGGCAAGATTAGCACACCCACTGGTTCTGCCAAGTACAGTCCTGTGCAGTATAATGACATATCTGTCAACAATAGACTGCACATATAACGGTGGTCCCATAAGATTATAACACCATATTTTTACTGTATCTTTTCTATGTTGAGGTATGTTTAGATATATATTATGTTACAGTTGCCTGCAGTATTCAGTACAGTAACATGCTGTATATGTCTGTAGCCTAGGATCTGATAGGCTATACCATACAGCCTGGATGTACAGTAGCCTGTACCATCTAGGTACATTTTATGATGTTTGCACAATGACAAAATTAATGACACATTTCTCAGAACATATCCCATCATTATGCAAACACATGGCTGTATTGCTTTATACTTACCAAAACAAAAAGGAAAATAAACAGTATTAAGAGTAATTGTGGCCCCCTCCCTCTTTCCTTCCTGAAGACTTTAAGTAGGGCAGAGCAAAATAATTGTCCATGTTGGTGGGGAGAACCAGAGTAGCCCGAAACAGGGTGAGGAGGGTGTGTGCCCACTGGGATACTTCTCTGTGGGATGTTGGGGCCCAAGCAAGGTGAGGAGGGCTGTGGTACAAGGAGGTGGCCCAACCCAAGGCAGGTAAGGAGGCCTCTATGCAGGGAGTGGTGTGGCCTGGCACAGTGCGCGGGAGCTCAGATGGAGTGGGCATGGACTGCCTTCACACAGGTCGAGAAAGCAACCCAATGTGCTGGAACACACATGGGATGAGGAGTGATACAGCTGGTTATGTAGAGTTTTACTCAGGTGAGGAAGTGTAGTAACAATAATGAGAGCCAGGCTTTCCAATGGCAGACCAGGGCATTACAAGTACAGAAAGGATATAGAAATACATCAGAGACATTGCTGGTTCTGCTCGAGAATAAAGTGAATATTGTAATAAAACAAGTCACACAATTTGTTTTGTTTCTCAGTGCATATAAAATTATGTTTACACTATATTGTCTCTTAAGTGTGCAGTAGTATGTCTAAAAAAAGTACCCCATCTTAATTTAAAAATACTTTCTAATAAATGCTAACAATCATCTGAGCCTTCAGTGCATCATAATCTTTTTGTTGGTGGAGGGTCTTGCCTCGATGTTGACGGCTGATGACTGATCAGGGTGGTGGTTGCTGTGGGTTAGAGTACTTGTGGCAATTTCTTGAAATGAGACAACAGTGAAGTTTGCCTCATTGATCTATTTGATTCTTCCTTTCATGAAAGATTTCTCTGTAGCACATAATGCTATTTGATAACATTTTATCCACATTAGAACTTCTTTCAAAACTGGAGTCAATCCTTTCAAACCCTGCTGGTGCTTTTATTAACTAAGTTTATGTAATATGCTAAATCTTTTATTGTCATTTCAACAGTGTTCACAATTTCTTCACCAGGCACAGATTCCAACTCAAGAAACCACTTTCTTTGCTCATCCATAAGAAGCAACTCCTCATCCATTTAAGTTTTATCATGAGATCACAGCAATTCAGTTACATCTTCACTTCCCATTCTAGTTCTCTTGCTGTTTCCACCACATTTGCAGTTACTTCCTCTGCTTAAGTCTTGAACCCCTCAAAGTCTTTCATGAAGGTTGGAATCAACTTCTTCCAAACCCCTGTTAATGTTGCTGTTTTACCTCTTCCCATGAATCACACGTGAATGTTCTTAATGGCATCTAGACTCGTGAATCCTTTTGAGAAAGTTTTTAATTTACTTTGCCAAATCCGTTAGAGGAATCACTGTCTATGGCAGCTATAGCCTTACAAAATGTTTTTCTTAAATAATAATAAGACTTGAAAGTCAAAATTACTCCTCGATCCATGGGCTACAGAATGGATGTGTTAGCAGGCATGAAAACAACATCAGTTGCCTTGTACATCTCCATCAGAGATCTTGAGTGACCAGGCACATTGTCAATGAGCATTAATCATTAATATTTTGAAAGGAATTTTTCAGCAGTAGGTCTCAACAGTGTGCTTTAAATATTCAGTAACCATGCTATAAACAGATGTGCTGTCATCCAGGCTTTATTGTTCCATTTATAGAGTACAGGTATAGATTTATCATAATTCTTAAGGACTCTAGGATTTTTGGAATGATAAGTGAGCATTGGCTTCAACTTAAAGTCACCACTCCGTAATGAGAGTCAGTCTGTCCGTTGAAGCTTTGAAGCCAGGCGTTGACTTCTTTTTAGCTATGAAAGTCCTAGGTGGTATCTTCTTCCCATAAAAGGCTGTTTTATCCACATTAAAAATCTGTTGCTTAGTGTAGCCACCTTTATCAGTTACCTTAGCTAGATCTTTTTGATAACGTGCTACAGCTTCTACATCATCACTTGCTACCTCACTTTGCACTTTTATGTTATAGAGATGACTTCTTTCCTTAAACCACATGAACCAATCTCTGCTTGCTTCAAACTTTTCTTCTGTCTTCCTCACTTCTCTCAGCCTTCATAGAATTGAGGAAAGTTTTGGACTTGCTGTGGATTAGGCTTTGGTTTAAGGGAATGTTGTGGTTGGTTTGATCTTCTATTCATGCCACTAAAACTTCTCCATATAAGCAATAAAGCTGTTTCACTTTCTTATCACTTCCATGTTCAGTGGAGTAGTACTTTTAACATCCTTCAAGAACTTTTCCTTTGCATTCACTGCTTGGCTCTGTTCAGTGCAAAAGACCTAGCTTTCAGCCTGTCTTGGCTTTTGATATGCCTGTTTACTAAGCTTAATCATTTATGGCTTTTGATTTATAGTGAGAGGTATGTGACTCTTCCTTTCACTTGTACACTTCAAGGCCTTGTTACACTTCAGTGTAACCTTGTACACTGAAAGGTTGTTATTTGGCCTAATTTCAATATTGTTGAGTCTCAGGGAATGAGGAGGCCTGAAGAGATGGAGAGAGATGGGAACTGCCAATCTGTGGAGCAGTCAGAACCACATACATTTATCAATTAACTTTGTGCTTTACATGGGCACAATTTGTGGCACCCCAAAACAATTATGATAGTAACATCAAAGATCACCAATCACAGATCCCCATAACAGATATTATGATAAGGAAAAGTTTGAAATATTGCAAGAATTATCAAAATGTGACACAGAGACATGAAGCACATGCTATTGGAAACATGGCACCAATAGACTTGCTGAATGCAGGGCTGCAGCAACCTTTAATTTGTAAAAAACAGTATCTGTGAAGCACAATACAGTGAAGTGCAATAAAATAGCTGTGCTTATATTAGATTTGATTTAGAGGTAATCCTTACTATTGTGGGCTGAGGGGGATTAGCACATTAGAAAACCATTTTAAAAGTATGATAGAAAAAAGGTAAAGAAATGCAGCAGTTGTAGCAGTTTTATTTTCTGAATGGTCACATAATAGATGACTTATTTTCTAGTTTATGTTTTTGTACATTTTATAGGCCTTTTTTCATTCATTATGAAAGAAAAATTATATAACTTTAAAAGGCTAGTGAGATAACTTATTTACTGCATGCTGGGGCATGTCCTTCAGTCAAGAAAGAAAATTCTCCTTTTTTAAAAATTTCATTCCCATTTTGGCTTTATAGTAAACTCTAGGGAATTATTTCTTTTGTTTTTATATTTTATTATCAACTGTTGAAAATTAAGTGGAGACCAGCATTTGAGAAATGTTTCACATACCCCCTATCAGACTATATAGCAAATATGGAAGCTTAGGTAACATGTACTCTTCTGAAATAATTCCCAAGAAGACACAGGAACCCTCTGAACTTCATGCAAAGTGAGAACAGTGTTAGGTTTGCATAATTCACTTAATTTGTGGCTTTGGGGGAAGAAAAAATTTAAATATAAATATTTAATCCAGATGTTTCCTTTTTTCTTTCATTTACAACAATTTAAGGATTGAATTCATTTATTATTGATATCAGCACCATTACAATTTTATATAACATAAAAGCCTATGCTTGTTACATCAGCTAAAAGGCCAGGCATTATTAAAAGGAGTATAACATTGCGTCTTCATAAAATCTGGTGACTGAGAAATTACACACCTTAAGGTTAAAAGATGTTATTTAGCCCAACTCTGCCTTCAAACAAACAAGATTGCATTGCCTTTTCAGATGGGGCAGCTGAGGAGCAAAGAGGACATAAGATTTACCTGAAGATTCTGGATTCTGATTTTGACAATCAAAACATTATTTGGATCACTGTTACTCTTAATTTACAAACGACAGGGAGAAATGAACATAAAATCTCAGACACAGATACACATCAAAAAATAAAAAGCAAGTAAGAAGTTGAAGTGAAAAGTGAACAGCCCAGATTTTCACTAATGGTACTCAAGGTCTTACAGAGCTATATCATGCACGACTATAATTGTTTGAAAGACAATAAAAGCAGTTTTAAAAGACCATAAAAAACCATTTTTTTAGATTGGTTATTATCAACTATGTTATTTCTGTTACTTAGAAGGACAGGCTTAATTTCCCAAATCAGATTGCTTTGCATTTCTTACAACTATTGCATCTACTTCCAATGCAGAAAATTAAGACATTTTTATTTCATTCTTTTTATTACTGCCAAACAAAACATTAGGAGTACTCCTAAGAAATTGTAAATTTTATAGCAACACTGACAGAAGGATGAATATGGTACAAGATCATTAAAATCCAAGTTAAGTGATAGAAATAGTAACAGAAATAGAAATAGATGCTAGTACAATGTCAATTAGGCATTTTTCAAAATCTAATTTATTAAATCTTGCAAGTGTTTCTTGGCTTAGAAGTATTTCTTAGATTAAGGGATACTAAATATTGGAATGCAGCATCAGAATTATAGATATTTGTAACGGCATAGAATGTTCCATAAATGAAAATATTCATGATCATATGTACAATAGGGAGTTATCAAAAGGGTAATATGAAAAAGGTGATATTATGAAAATGTTAAAACATATGAGAAGTAGGAAAAAATCATTTCATGAACTCCCATACTCCCATCACCCAGGTTCAACAGTTTTTAAGATCTTGCCACCCTTGCTTCATATATCTTTTTTCTTTTTTTCCCTTTGTTAAACTATTTTAAGGTAATTCATAACATGTCATTTTTCCCTTATTCAGTTTATGTCTCTATGAAATAATCACAATTATATTATCACATCAACCAAAATTAAAGGTACATTTTTGGTACCATCTATGCACAGTTCATAAATCAGATTTCCCAGATTGATTTACAGATACCTTTTTATAGTTGATTTGTTCTAATCAGGACCCAAACAAGGTCCACTCATTGCAAATGGTAGTTAATCTCATAAGACTCTTTTTAAAAATTAACATTAGTAGTGTATGGTACATTTATCACAATTAATGAACCATTATTGATTTGTTGTTATTAGCTAAAGTCTATACTTTATTCAGATTTCCTTTGTTTTTACCCAATGTCCTTTTTCTGTTTCAAGATCCCATCCAGGATTTCACATTACATATAGTCATCATATCTCCTTAGTCTCCTATTGGTTGTGACAGTTTCTCAGACTTTCCTTGTTTTTGATGATCTTGACACTTCTGAGAATTACTGATCAGTTATTTCTGTTAAATTGAAAATAGAGATTTATCTGATATTTTTCTCATCATTAGACTAGGGCTGTTGATTTTGGGAAGGAAGACCACAAAGGTAAAGTACCATTCTTATCATATCAAAGGTACATACTATCAACATGACTTATTACTGTTGATATTTAACTTTGATACCCTAGCTGAGGAGGTGTTGTCAGGTTTCTCCATTATACAGTTACTTTTTTTTTTCCTCCTTCTCCATACTATACTCTTTGGAAGAAAATCATTATGTGAGGCCTACACTTAGGGAATAGCAAGTTATGTTAGTATGGACTTGTGGATATTTATTTTATACCTTGGCTTATAAGCTAATACTACTTTATTTTGTTCCTCAAATGGTTCTAGCTTTGGCCATTAGGAGCTCTTTCAGTTGTTAATATGTCCCTTTTTTTTAGCATGTCCTTACTTTCTGGCTCTGTAAGATGCTCCAGACTCATCTGCTATATTCCTTGCCCCAGCCATGGAACTAGTCATTTCTCCAAAGATTGTAGCTCTAGTTATTAGAGAATGGTATTAGAAACCAAGATCTAGGCTCTAGGTGTACTTATTGCTACTGGGATGTCATTGGTTCTAGGCCTACTGAGCTCACACAGCATGTAGATATATGTGTATATACTAACTATGTATACATATATCTATAAATATTTCTATATGTAACCATGTAGAGTTAATGAGATGCCATACTCATAAATGCATGAGTTCAAACTGATGTCTCCAACTCTAATTCATTACCACATGGACCACTCTAGCCTTTTCCCTTGCTTGTCCATATACTTCCTCATTTGAACAATGAGAAACTTTGCTCCCACCATCCATTTACTTAATTTTTCAATTTCTGTATGCCAGTGTAGTGGTTGTGTTAGTTTCATAGGGCTGCTCTAATAAATTACCACAAACTTCATGGCTTAAAGCAACAGAAATATACCTTCTCACAGTTCTAGAGGCTAGAAGTCCAAAATCAAGAGGTAAAAAATACAGGAGAAGAAGAAAACAGAGCAGAGCATAAGAGAGCTGTAAGACATGATCAAAACTTCTAGCAGAGTGTAGTTGGAGTCCCAGAAAGGGAAGAGAGACAAAATAGAACAGAGTCAATAATTGAAAAAATAGTTGACAAGGATATTACCAATCTGGTGTAAGACATCAATATATAGATTTAAGATGCTCAGTAACCCCAAGTAGAGCAGAGAGAAATAAAACCACACCTCAGCACACCATAGACAAGCTGAAAACCAAAGATGAAGAGAAAATCTTAAAAGGAGAAAAAAAGGCATGGTAATTACAGAATGACAATGTAATGACTTCTTTTTAGGTGTGCTGACCAAAAAAACCCCATAACACCCTGCCAATTTAGAATTCTAATTCCAGGCAAGATGGTGTAACAGAGACCAATTTATCTTCCTGCCTGAAGCAAACAATCTAGACAAAATTTAGAAACAGTAGTTTTCTGGCATTGTACATCAAGCAGCCCTGGACATTGTTCCTGAGAGAGGGGAAATAAACAAAGATTAGCCCTACAGTTCCCCAGTTTACAGCTGAAGAGTTACCGGGCTGAAGTGAAGGCAGGGGGAATCCACGTGGAGCCTAGCAGTCTCCCTGAGCTGAGCAGATAGGAGTGGGGAGTCTGAGGAGGCAGGCCATGGTGAGAGTTCACTGAAGTCCTGGGAAGGGGCGAGATGCGCAGTGTGCTCCAGAGGCCTGCAGCACCTCTCGTGTCTGCATCTGGGTATTGAGTAGTGCATGCATGGTAGGAAGCTACCTGAGCCTGGGAGCAGAACCTCTTGAAAGGATTAGAGGGAACAATCCTCACACAGAAATGGGAATAGTTCTTACAAGTCATAGCGGGAAAACCTTGTAATTCATGGGACATTAGCATAGAGTACTTAGGAGGGCTTTGCCTTAGTAGTGAGGAAAATTAGTGTTCTTGTACCACCTAACAAAGCAGAACAAAGCTCAAGAATATTGATAGGGAAAAAATAAGATAAAATTGACAATGTCTGACATTAGCTAGGACTAATTTACCTCGCTAGGGATGATTTGGTGGGCAGGGCCAGAGCTTGTGGTACATTTTCTCTTCTGAAAAAGATGAGAATAGACCAGCTATAGTACAAGATAGCATGAAATGAACCATGGTCATAAACTGGGCATGACTTTGATATATCCATGAGGTTTAAAAAGAAATATTATGAGGAATACAAGTAGAATATATACCATATGAAGAAATCATAGTTTATTTATGGTAACATTTAGTATCCTCATCAGTTGTTAGATGAGTTTTAGAATCCAATATATAACCCTTGGCTCTTTTGAAATAAGATTGTATAAATATTAAGATTAGTTAGATCTGTATTGTGGGTACATGGGTGTTATACTGTTCTCTGTGCTTTATGTTTGGAATGCTAGTAGATCATTAAACTCTAGGGTGATACGACTGCCCAGGAATATGGGCACTCATACCTCTTTATCCATTCACAAGTCTCCCAGTATAAGAGGCTGACTTCCCAAGATAGAGGAAGATCATTCCTCCATCAGTATGTAGAGACACATTTGCTCCTTTCCTAGACTGCTCATAAGTATGAAGAAATCAGAGAGTTGCAAAATTATAAAAGTTTGAATTTTTTTGAATGGAGAATAACATTTCGATGGCAGTTTAATAATGATTTTCATGTATATCAAGCTTTAATCTCAACGGTAACAACCAGGAGGTTTGGCAGGGGGAGATTTGGGGATGAATGAAACATTCAAATTTGCTAAGTACCTAGTATGTGCCATAAACTATACTAAGAGCTTCTGTCTGTTATCTCATTTTAATCTGTAGTCAATTTATATAAAAGGCCTTATTTCCCTGTTATAGATGAAGAACTCAAGGGTCTTAGGAAAAAACAATTTGCTCAATACCACCAAACAGTACTGCCAGAAGAAACTAATAAAGTGTAACACATGATTTATGAAACATTTACTAATGGTGAAAACTCTTAAGCATTATGGTTGGTCACCTAGAAAAATTTAGCAACTTCTTTAACTTTTCTGGAAATTAGACTTTGTGTGTGTGATGGTTTAAGAATGGTCCTGCCTAAAGGCACAGGTGCATGGTCCTGCATGAATTCTCAAAGTTTTTTCTAAGTCTTAAGGCACTATAATTTGGCATTTTTATGATCTCAAATATGTTCTTGTTTATTTCCTTTTAAGGTGGATAATATAAATGCAGCTGTGATGGATTTGAAAAAAAAGAACATCCGTAGCCTAAGTGAAGAGGCCAAAATAGGAGCACATGGGAAACCAGTGATTTTTCTCCATCCTAAAGACTGTGGGGGAGTCCTTGTGGAACTGGAACAAGCCTGATTTATATTTGCAAGAAACTAAGTTAATTGACCTGAAAAAGCCTATCAAACACTATCAAAATGTACTATAGCCTTGAGTCCTTCACTGCTTTCATCACTTAAAAATGATTTGGAGAAAACTTTGATTATGAAATACTTAAGGAATGTTATTAAAATCATATTCATAGAAATAAATTATTCCTATTCTAAAGTGTGATTGAGTGCAGTATGTTAGCTGTGTAAAAGGGGGCGTGTGCGTGTTTGTGTGTGTGTGTATGAGGTGGGATGGATACACAAAGGAGTTATGAAAACACACTTGACACTTGCATGCCTACATATTTCGGACAAAACTGTTTTTAAAGATATTTTGGAACAAGCTTTTTAGAGTAAACTGTTTAAGGTCAGGGAGTTTGATCTCAAATTTTTCTCTTCAGGAATAACTCATGGTCACAAGTTCCTTAGGGGTGAGGTGTTTTGGATTCTACTGCTAGATGTATAAATAGGAAGTTTTGTGGAAATCTTTGTGCATGATCTATTGTGTGCATAAATAGCTGGATTTTTTTAATCAGTAGTAATTTGTAGACTTATGTATCATTTAGATGCTAGAACACCACCACAAGTCCTAGGGAAATATACAGAATGAATAAAAACCCACTGTCAAGAAGCTTATGGTTCAGTTGGGAAAAGTACTACATGAAGCAAATGTAAATACTTACAAAATAACATATGAATAAGTTAAAAAGGAAAGGAAAGAGAATATAGGTCCCAGATGAGGAGCTTAGAGACATATCAGATTTTCAGACTCTCAAATACATTAGAAACAAGTATCAGATGAATTTCAAGGATCACAGTTGGATAGATGCATGGAATGCATAATGTATGGGAAAGCAGTAAACTTAAGTTCATGGATGATTGGATGTTGAGTAAATGAGTAGATGTGTAGAAACTGAGTTTATTATTATGGAAGGCAAGTATAATATCCAATTTTAAAATTGGATTTTAAAAGTTAATTTAAAAGTTAAAAGCAAAAATTACAACATTGTCTGATGTGTTACTCAATGTATGTAGAGGTAATATTAAAGATAGCCGTATCATGGGGGAGCAGTAAAAGGGACTTAAATGGTGGTTAAATATCCACATTCCACTTGAAGTGGTAAGTGTTGATACTAGTAGACTACGATAGACTGCATATGTATATTGCAATACCTAGGGTAACCACTGAAAATTTTGTATAAAGATATACACTCAAAAACATAGATAAATCAACATGGAATACTAAAGAATGCCCAAATACATTTGAAGACAGGTAAGAGAAAATGGGAAGAACAAACCAGAAAACAATAAAATGACAGACCTACATCTTAACATATCAATAATTACATTCAATTTAAATGGTCTAAACACATCAAGTAAAAATTGGGAGAATGGATTAAAAAACATGACTCAGGCCGGGCGTGGTGGCTCACGCCTGTAATCCTAGCACTCTGGGAGGCCGAGGCAGGCAGATTGCTCAAGATCAGGAGTTCGAAACCAGCCTGAGTGAGACTCTGTCTCTACTAAAAATAGAAAGAAATTAATTGGCCAACTAAAAATATATACAGAAAAAATTAGCCGGGCCTGGTGGCGCATGCCTGTAGTCCCAGCTACTCGGGAGGCTGAGGCAGTAGGATCGCTTGAGCCCAGGAGATTGAGGTTGCTGTGAGCTAGGCTGATGCCACGGCACTCACTCTAGCCTGGGCAACAAAGTGAGACTCTGTCTCAAAAA
>CAUYPO010058109.1:0-21891 GCA_963574435.1 Cheirogaleus major
AAGTGTCAGGACTAGGATTCAAATCCAATTTGGTCAGATTCCAAAACCTTATGTATTTTCCATCATGTTGGGTCTCACTATTCCTTTCACCAAATTAGAGAACTGAAGTTAGAAATGATACCGCTGGCCTCTCCCCAAAGAAAATTGTACTTAGTTGAATCACGGGGTATACTCAAGGGAGAGAGAGATAAAGCATTTCCAAAACTTTGGCACAACTCTTAGTCCCCTGCCGGCCCCTTAGAGGGGACGTGTTTTGGGGATGTTAGTGCAGCTTTCTCCTGCAGGGCCCTGCCTCCTCAGTCTCTAGGGAATCTAAGCCTTCCCTCTCTTTCTGTCGAATCTCGTGTACACAGCCATTCCCAGATGGGCATGTATGTTCTGAATCAAGTAATTCTCTATGGGATGGAACTCATTATATCATATAGATGTGCTTTTCAAATTTTAGGAATAAATCTGATAAAAAAAAAAAAAACAACAACAAAACAAAAAACGAGGGCTTGCTTCTAAAAGTGCTTAATGGTGGTCGAAATGGTCCATTCCTTAAGCAGCTCACCCTATCACTGCAAATGCCAGCACGTGCACTTTCGAAATAGTGCCAAACCAGGTCTGAACGTTCACGAAGTCCCAGTTGGAGAATTCAGGATGAAATGAAGCTTTATAGAAGCGCTCGGTGACTCTGGAAAAAAAAAAAAAACAAAAAACCACACTACAATATCTACTGCCCAATCTTACCCACACCTGAGGGATTCACTTTAATCTGTGAACATCCAGGAGCTAAAACCCTGTGGACTTGGGCGCCCGCCCCAGTGTGGGCCCAGGAACAAGGCGGAAGCCAGAAGCGGGAAGAATCGAAACTTTAGTGACAGCAAGATGCATACAGGTAAACCCCGCTTCGGGACGAAGAAATTAAAGGACTGAGAGGTGAAAGAATAAAAGGCAGGGGACAAAGAGGTGGCGATTTCCTGAGAGCGTAGCCCCCCAGAACGTCTGTGGGGAGCCAAGGTTTGTTTTTTTTTTGTACGTGCGCGGTCACCCAGAGCCCCGGGTGGCCCCCGAGCCCGCGCCGCCGCGGCCGGGGGTCATCGGGGGTCCTGGCGCTCCCCGGCCCCGGCCGGGGCCCGCGTGTCGGTGGCTTTGGCGCCCTCGCCCTCGGCCACCAGCAGGAGCAGCAGCAGCAGGAGGAGCAACAGCGGCGGCGGCCACATGGCGCGCGCGGGCGACCCGGGCCCGGCGGGCGAGGCCGGGGCGCGGGCGCGCGGGCGGGGCGGGGCGGGGCGGCGTTGCCACGGCGCGGGCCGGGCGCGTCCCTGGCAGCGGGCCCCGCCACGTCAAGGTTTGTTTAATAATCGCCCGGGTATTTATGGCCGGGGCCGGGGCCGGCGGCGGGGGAGCCAGAAGAAGACCGCGCCGGGCGGCGGCTGAGGCGCGGCGGCTGCGGCCCAGGGCACCTCCCCCCGGCTTCCCGCACCCTGCCCGGCCCGACCCGGGCGGGAGGATGGCAACACCAGCCGCGCTCTGAGCCCCCGGGAGGAGAACACCCTTCCCGCCACAGCACCCAGCGGCCGCGCGGAGGCCACCGCGGCGTCCCATCCCGGTCCCCGGCTCCCCGCGCGGGGCCGCGCGCCACAGCCAGCATGGCGGAAAACCTGAGGAAACTGGTGTCTGGAGAGTGCTTGCGGACGCTGCAGGAGAAGCTGGACTGCTGGCTGGAGGAGTACAACGTGAGTCCGCGGGGGCCCGGGGTCCCCTCAGCCCCCCGCGCGGCCACCCACCCTCGGCGACGCTTCCTCAGGGCTGGTGGCGTCGGTGGCCCGCGGTCGCGACTCCTGACGGGGACCGCGGCCTCGGACGGGGATCTCAGGGTGGTGTGTGGTGGGGGAAGGGCCCGAGTGTGTCGCCGGACACGGAGAGGCCTCGCAAAGCGTGGTAACCAAGGACGCCGGCGGCCCTAGCAACGGGACATTCCCCGCGGTCCCCGCCGCCGAGTTCGGTCCCGCGTCCGCCACCGCCTCCCCCATCCCCCCCCCCCGCCGGCGCGACCCGAGGCCGCCCCCTCGTGGGTGTCGTTCTTTTCCGCGACACCCCCTCCTCCTGCCCTTCCCACTCGGAGGCCACCCGGGGGTTCGATCAGAACGGATGTGTACGGACAGCCACCCGCGAGTCATCGCCAGAAGCCAGAGCGACGGACACCTGTTAACGTCGCCCGTTTCACCTGTGCGCTGCGCCGCGTGACAATGAAGGCACAGCTGCAACAGCGGGGCCGATTTCAGGAGGGCTGTTGCCCCCCAGGCATTTGTAAGAAGCCAGTCTTCTGTCATCAAACCCCTAAACGCTCCTCCGGTCTCATTAATCCCTGCCACCACCCCACTCCCGTCCCCAAGTAGAATTCCAGTTTGGAATTTGCTTCCCATTCCGTCATTGCGCCTTATTAAATAGGAGCGTCCCCGGGCACACAGCAAGTGGAGCGGCTGTGGATTGGAATCAGCTCCCCGAGATTCTAGGTCCGGCGCTGCACTGAGCTGGCTGAATGATGGGGGACAATTTATTTAACCTCTTTGGGTCTCAGTATCTCATCTGTTAAATAAGAGAGACCAGCCTAGACGATATGTCAAGTTCCCTTTTGGATTTCAATTTTTTTGAGTCTAGCTTGTTTCTGAGATCCTGCCTGTCACGGGTCCCTTGGGCTTCCATTTCTACCATGACCATGAATTGTTTCATAAAAATGTATACAGAAGAAAGTTACCAAAAACACTTACCCCAAAACTTTTGCCACCTTCAAAAAAAAGTTAGCCAAAATATCAATTCACCCTTTACTCAGGGCTCCGGAAGCGGAGGGGAGCTCAGAGCACAGCGACAGCTTTCTCTTTAGCTTACCTTTCTGCTGTGTCCTGTTTCGTCTCTTTGCTCCCCTTTAAAGAACCAGCATTGACCATTCCTTCTCCATCAAGAATTTAGGAAAATTAAAAATTATCTCTTTATCACAAAAGGCTTGGGTTCCCCCCCCCAATTTTAAAAGTACCTACTTGCTACCTAGTCTGAGAAAGTTGTGAATAGCAAATTCTAATCCATGTACAGTATTCACCCTTTTTTATTGCCCAGTGGTCTAACTGAACTCTAAAAATAATAATAATAATAAGTTGTTTGTCACAATGTTTATCACAAGTTGTCACAAGTTGTTTGTCACAAGTTGTTTATCACAAATGACACTAGGGTTTGGCTGGAACAAATAAATGATTGTTTTAGAAACTCCCTGGAAATGCTGAGAAATGCCTTCGTTTATTATGTTTTCTCGTCTTGGTAACATCCCATTCCTCTGTTCTCACTAAAACCATTTCAATCTGGTTGTCCCTTCAGTACAGTAGAGACTGAGCTCTCAGTGACCAGTGTCTCTCCAAACCTGTGGCTGTTTCCCAGGCTCCGTCATTTCTCTTGAGCTCTGTGGCATCTCTGTGACATTTGAATGTTGACATCTGCATTCTTTCCCTCTCCATCTCTTCCGAGTATGCCGATGAAGCTCATTTCTGTATTCAGGGCCAGTTCTTATCTGAGCTTTCACTTCTCTGACTGCCCATGGGACATTTTTAATTGTGTTATTGTCATTTCAACTTCATATTGGTCTAAAGCTGAAGTTAGCCTCTCCCACGCCCCAACCACGGACCTCCTTCCTGACTTAATTGTCTTCATGGTGACATACTCCACAACCCTTTGACCAGCATAACCTGTAGGTTCCAACCTCAAAATTCACATGGAATCTCATCACTTTTTACCACCTCGACTGCTACCACCTTTAGTCATCATTCACTTGGATTATCACAAAAATAATAACCCAAGGTGATTCCTTTAAATGTCAAGTCAGATCAAGTTACTCTTTTGGCAAGACCCTCTAAACTTCCTATTCCCCTCAGAAAAAGTCAAAGTTCCTGCTCTTTCTAGAGCAATACTGTCGGACAGAACTTTTGATGATGATGGACATGTTCTATATCTGCACCATCCAATATGGGGGGCTGCTGGGCACTGAGGAGCTGAATTTTTAATTTCACTTAAATTCAATCTAAGTTCAAATAGTCACATGTAACCCGTGGCTACGGTCTTTGACAGCACGGTTCTAGAACATGCCAGAGGTGCTCTTGCTTCAGGGAATTTTGCACTTGCTGTTCCCTCTGCCTGGAAAGCTTTTCACCTGTTGATATTTGAGACGACAACAGCCTCACTTTCTCACCTCCTTCAAGTCTTTGCTTAAATGTCACCTTCTCAGAGAGGCCTACCTGACCATCCTGTTGACAAATGCAGTTTCCTGTCCTCATCCCTGGCTCTCACTGTCTCCCTTCCCTGCTTTATTTCTTCTATAATCCCTACATCTTCTAATTTTTATTTACTCATTTTGCTTATTATCAGTTCTCCTTTCCCCTCCACTAGAATGTGAACTCCAGAGGGCAGAGATTTCTGTCTTGTTTGGCTCACTTGTTTTGCAGCACTTAGCACCTAGTATTAATAGCTACGCAACAAATACATAATGACTGAACTGATGCCAGACACTTAGTCTCCTTACTTCTCTTCTTAAACCTCATATCCAGTGCAGAATTAAAAATTATCCCCAAATATCTTTAATTCAGCTTTTATTAAAATTGAATTGAAACTGGAGGCCACGATATCTAATTAGGGGCACAAGTGTGAGAATGTAAGTGTTTTTAACAATCTGTCTTTGTGTAGCTAAAGACAGAGGATGAGAAAATATCTGTATACTACTTACCATAAAATGTAAGTTAAATCTAAACCTATTCTGTATCTTATAACTTATACTTTGAGTTTTGGTCAACTGCTAAATGCTTTTCTATAATACTACAAGGTTGGTTTTTTTTTTTTTAGTTCCAGGGACTTTTGACTTGAAATCTTAAGATGAAGAATATTCATTGTAGCAAACTGCATTTGTTAAAATGTTGGTTGTAGAGCACTGTGTTTGCTTATTAAAAGCTGAAAATTATGTTTGCCATTGATTTTGCTATTACCACATTGGTTTAGTACTAATTAACTTGAGCAAAATAAAAGACCATGTATACGCCTTCAGAATTAGGGATTTGATTAAAGCTATTCCCCTGGGAAAAAGTTATTTCCAAGGAAAATAAATAAATGACTTAGATTAATTCTAAAACAAAATGCAAAATTGTGATTTTTCTTCCAACTAGCCATTATTTGGGTTAACAGTTAGATCCTATTTAGTCTTTCTTCTAAGTTTCCCCCATATAATTTCCTTCTTATCCATTCCTGCCACCTCCACCTTAATCTGGCCATCGCTGTCATTTCAGGGACAACCTTTTAGCTGTGCTCTAGTGTCTATTTCATTGTATCCTACATATGTTATCAGAGATAGCATATTCTTTAAAAATATAATTTTTTGAGCCAAAGTCTTTGCGTTTTGTCCACTTGTTGGCTTGTTTTTCATCTTACAACATCTAGCAGTCTTCTGGATCCTAGGAACAACTATGTCTTGTTTGATTTTTTATATGAAAAAATTCCAAGAAGGGATATTTTTCAATTCCCCCAGAGAAATGCTCCTCAGAGTCCTGTGGACTAGGGAGTTAATTTGGGTCAGACGCTGTGAGATTTGTTATTTTTTAAACATACTCTGGATAATTAGAGTAGCAAGTGGCTAAAACTTACTATACCCTTGATAACCCCATCTCCAAGATAGGATAAGAGTACATTTCTTAAAGTAAAATAATAGGCAGCAGGACATTGCAACCTGGAAACTCTTGATTATTTAACATGTGAGTGGGTATGGTGGGGAGGGCTGGTAACGCAAGGAGGCTTCCTCAGTCGTTGCTCTTCTGTTGTGTTCTAGAAATCTGCACTAGCAAGTGAAAACAGCATATTAAGTATCAACACATAGAAAAGAGATATTAAAGAGGGGTCTCATCTCTTTGTTTTAGAATAATCTTTGTGGTTGAAATAGAGGCTATCTCTGTGCCAAAATATGCCCGGTTCCTAGCACAGGAGGTTGTTGTGGTTGCCATGGTGAGGTCAAACAGACTCCCTGCCACTGTTACCCTCCTTCTTAGTCAACATACTATATCATTTGACTTCTCTTATTTTCATCTTGGACAAGCTTGTTAGTGTAAACATCGTCATTGTTCAATACTTAAGGAGAATAAATAATGAAGGAAATGCAATGGGAATACCAGCAGTGGGTCTAGACACTGTAAAACCTAGTGGAGAATCCTGATATAGAAGCTTTGCTAAATTGTTGGGATTATACATAAGCCTTTTTCTTATATCTAAAATTCAGTATTTTGGCTTGAAAACTTTGTGGTTGAGGTGGTGATATAGAAAAGTCAGCCACGATATAGAATAGAGGGCCGTTTAGGAACAGGGTATTCGAAGGGCCGCCCCCATATGGGACTGCTACCTCCCTAGAGGAACACCTGTAGCCTGTGATAACCAGCATGTGAAGAGCCCTTGAAAGCTTCCAAAGAACTGTCCTCCCCACACCATATTGTCTTTAAGCTTTCCAAAAACCGGTGAAATCAGCAATAGTGTGATGAATCCGTTTGCACTATTAATTCTTATCTAACATATAGGAAGCATGTTTTGTGTGGGTGAGACTAAAGTTTCTTAAAGTGGAAATTGCTGTCTTTTGTGCTGAAATTGATGGGTTTAAATAGTTTTTCAAACTGAAGATGGAAAGTTGATTAAAAATGTGTACTGACAATTTTATGAATTGAGTGATAAGTGTATTGATCATGTTTTCCCTCTCTTTTTCATGCTGCGGAAGTGATTCAAGGTGAGGAATAGAAATCGGGTATGAGAACCGTTGGTGGAGAGCCTGCGAGGACCAGGCTCTCATGGGGGAAAGAGTTAACTGTTTGGACGCTGAGGTTGCTAGGGAGTAAAGGAAATGAGAGGGACCAAAGGATCAGTGGTCCCTTCAGACAGGGGCCACACGTGCCCGAAGATTGGGGCAGAGGAGAAATGAGGCAGCATGAGTCAGATAGAGACCTATCACGGAGGACCTTGGAAATTAGGCAACATTTAGGCTTGACGGTTCTGTTGGAGCTTCTGTTTGGGCAAGAGAGGGGTGGCATTGAGGGACTGGGAACAAAGCCACTGTCCTGCTGTTCTCCCCCGCATTATGGAACTTCTTGAAAAGGTAACCTGGCCTCATCGCCTTTGCTTCTTCCACTCCCATTTGCTCCTCCAACCCAGTGCAATCTGGAAAGATCTCAAGCACCCCCACCCCCCTTCATCCTGCTATAACTGCTCTCATAATGGTTGCTAGATGCCACCCGATGGTCGGTCAAATCCAGCCCCCTTTTTTCCCAGCCCTTATCTATCTTCTTGATTTCTCTGCAATGATTGAATCTTGTCAAATTGTATGGCTTCAGCTACTTCCCAGAGGTTGACAGCTCCCAAGTCTTTCTCCAGCTAGGGCCTTGCCCCCGAGCTCCCGACCTGGGTGGCCACCTGCCTTCCAGACAGGGCCACGTGGCTCCACAAGGCCCACCAGCCCAACACGAACCAGACGGAACTAGCCATCCTCTCTGCGGGCTTGCTGGGTCTCCTCTCGTGGCTCGGTAACGGTATCACAGTCCACGCTGTGATTTTTGTAAAATGCAAAGCAGATCTGAGCATGGCATGCCCTCCCTCCCCAGCTTGCCTTGGCAGATCTTTTGGTGATGGGATGAAGCCCAGAACCCTTAATGTGGCAAGTCAGGTCTTTGAGATCTGGCCTCTGGACCCGTACTCACTTTCCCTGATCTGCCTGCCACTTCCTGCACCTGGGTACCTGCTGTTCTCCTCTTGAAGTGCCCTTCCCTCCCCACTGTCCCGGCTCCAGGGCTTCTTTTGCTGTTCCTAGAGTTCCCTGTCCACATAGAGCACTTAATATAAATGCATTCGCCACCCCACTTCCTGAGCTGCTGAGTGCGTTGACAGCAGGCAACTTATTTTTTCTTTTCTTTTTTTTTAAGTATAGCTTTGTTTCCTGGACTGCCAGGCCAGGGCCTTACAAATAATAGGAACCCAGTGATTTATGAATGAATAAATATGGAGAGTCTGTGCTTTGGAGACAGTATAATTAGTTGCTATCTTTGCTCTATGTACCTTGTGTGCATATGTGTTTAATAGAATAATGTGACCCTATTGCACATTGAGTATCTTGTGCAACACTTTGTGTTAGAAGGCGCAGCCTGTTGTGACACGTCTTGGGAACGGGAACTGTTTGACATAGTGTATTCTCTTCTGTTATTTAAGCTGTGTCTACAAATTCATTCGACCAACACTCTTCGGGCAGCCACTATGGACCAGGCACCCGGCAGGGCAGAGGAGCAGATGGTGACAGTACCACAATGATACTCCCATTTATGCTAGGCCCTGCACTTAGCTCATGAGATCACCCTCTTCCTAAATAGGAGGACATGGAGCCTCATATTTAAATGTCTTCTCTAAGGGAATAGAGCTGATAAATGGACAGCGGATTTGAGCAAAGGTCTGCCCTATTCCTAGGCCCCCCGGTTCATTTCAACACTGCATGCCACCTCGCAGGGACTAATTGTCGAGCACCTTCTGCGTCTGAGGTGCCGGACACACATTATTTAGATTTAATTCTCCTAACCCTCGGCAAGGCATTGTCGTTCCATTGTATGGGTGTGGGGGGGGGCGATGGGCTCAGAGAGGTTAAATAACTTGTGCAGGACCACACAGAACTGTGGCAAGCAGTAGAGCTGACATACCCAGGTCTGCTGGCCTCTCAAGCTCATTCTCTGTCCACCGAGCACGTGGCATGCTCTAGCCAGGGGGCAAAAGGCCTGGAAGCAGGTCAGTGAAGTTCAGGGTGATGAGGGCGGGTATAAAACAGCCAGGGCAAGGAGCTGCGGGTTCGACGAGGAAGGAATAGAGACAGCTGTTCAGGCTATGGGCTTTAGGTGCTCTGATCGTGGCAACATTATGCTGTCAAATCATTCATTCGCCAGACATTGTTTGGGCCCTTCAGTTTGCTAGGTTGCTAGTGGCAACCGATACCCGAGAAAGACGAAGTCACTTTTTAAAAGAACTCATGGCCTTGTGGGAGGAGAGACTAGAAGAATGAGATGGAGGGAAAACGGCTGTAGGAGGGATCCACACCATGACAGAACTAGTCACCGCCAGGTACTGTTGCCTGAGCGTGGAAAGTGAACTGGCCGCCCTCTTAGTTACAAGTCCATCCCATCTCCGTCCCACCCACATTCCTTGCCAGGCCCGCAAGGCCCTCCAGGATCTGTCCTGTCAACCTCTCTGACCTTCTCTGCTCCGGCCACATTGACCTACGTTCGGTCCACGAGGGTTGCCAAACTTGTCCCTGCCTCAGGGCCTTTGCCCTTGCTGTTCCTGCTGCCCGACATGCTCTTTCCCCAGTGCTCTGCTGCCCTGAATCTTCTCCAGGACATGCTCAAGAGTCCCCTCCTTAGGGGGCTTCTCCCTGGCTGCCCTCCCTATTCATTCTTTGTCTCATCGTCCAGTCCTCCCTCTTCTCCCAACACTAACCATGATCTAAGAACACGGGCTCTGGGGACCAGGCTGTGTGGGTTGCAATCTCAGCTCTGACAATTTACCAGCTGGGTGGCCTCGGACAAGTTACTTAGCCTCCCTGTGCCTCAGTTTCCTCATCTGAAATGGGAATGATGATAATATTACTTCTATCTCATAGTGTACTAGTGCAGGGATTAACTGAGTTTATACATGTAAAGCACCAAGAGTGCCTGGCGTATAGGAAGTATATAATAAATACAAAGCGAGTGAATCATCTCGCTTGCATTCATCCATCCAAAACATACTGAATTTGAACACATAGACACTATAGAATGCAGGGCTGGGAACACAACAATGAACAGGACAGGCACCGTCTCTGTGCTCAAGGAGTTTACCGCCTGTCTGAACCATTTCCCTTGTTGACACAGATATGCATTTTACCCTCCCTGGTACCCTCAATCCAGCGATACCTCCTTGCTGCTGAGAAGTAGGGTTCTCTGTGCACATATAATATATAAATTGAATTTATGTGGAGGGCAGGAACCAATAAAGGAGATAGACTGGGCAGTGATATGGCTTGTGTTACAAAAGGTCTATTCACTCTATAAAAGGATTGTTTGTGGGGTTCTACTGAGTACGATTATTCCTATAAAAAAAAAAAAACCCCAAATCGCAATGGCTTAACACACACACACACACACACACACACACACACACACACCAACTTTCTCAATCATGTAACAGTTCAATGCAGTGTTTGGTCAGCAGCCTTGCAAATCTCGTGGCTCCACCACCCCGAGGTCCTCTGCTGGCTCCTCTGCATTCGGCTGGCAGATGGGGAAAGAGAAGGACAAGAATCGCGCAGGACATTTTCTTTTGGGCGAGGCCTGGACAGGGCACGAGTCACTTTGCGTCCCAGTAACCGGAACTCAGTGACACGACCACAGGAACTGCTAGGGAAGCTGGGAAAGTTGTCCAGTTGTGTGTCTCGGAGCAAAGGGAAATAGGTTTTGGTGGCCACACTGCAGCCTCCGCCACCAGGAGCACACCAGAGCAGGCGGCCGTCGGGCCACGCGAGGCCCTTGTCTACCTGCAGTGGGCCCCAGCGCGAAGGAATTGCCCTGATGTCTATTGTTTTGGCTTTACAGACAAACACGTGTGATCAAAATCTAAACATCTGCCTTGAAATCATCGAACAAGTTGCCAAAGTGCAGGGACAGCTCTTCGGGATCCTCACGACAGCGGCCCAAGAAGGTGAGAACGGCCTTGCTCGCCCCTCCAATTCTCCCTTCTTTTCTCTCTCTGCTTTGTACTTTCCTGTGTCCTCTGACGGAGTTTGCGCAGCTGCGTTTCTTTCGCCCACCTGACGCGTGTCTTCTTTCAGGAGGGCATAATGACGGCGTGGAGACGATCAAATCGCGCCTTTTGCCCTGGCTGGAGAATTCCTTTACTGCTGCTTCCTTGGGAAAACCTGTTGACAGCAAGGTCCCCTCTCTGCAGGTAAGGATGCTGAGGGACAGCCCCTGCCTTTCGGAAACAGGGAGATAAAGCGAATCGGAAACTTCCAAGATAAGAAGAAAACTTAACTCCGGTAGACGGGCAGGGAGTGTCCACAATTTGTGATTGATATTGGTGGTTTCCATGGGACAGTGTCAGTTTTTGCGAAGTTGGAGATCGGACTGGGAAAGAACACAAACCTTCTTAAGGCGACACGTCATTATGTCCGAGTAACATCAGTGATGTTACTTTTGGATGTCTATAGGGATTAACCCAACTCCTTTTCTGAAATGGCAGGCTTTAGTGCAGTCCGTTCTGAGCAACAGAGCCTTAGAGATAGTGGCTGAGGGATTCCTGTTTGGAGATCACCGGGCAGAAAGCCAGTCCTTCTTCTATGGCCCTTGGTAGATGGCTAAATTTTATGTCTCAGTTTGCTTATTTGTTGAATGGGGACAATGATTTTGCTGACCTAATAGTGTCACTGTGAGAATTAAATGTGACAAGTACATGAAACAACCTGCCCAGAGCCTAGCACGTGGAAAGTACTCTGCAGACATCAGGTGTCGTTAAAGAATTTTTCTCCCTGAGGATTTTTGGATGCTTCTCAGATTTTCACCCCCTGTGGGTGCTATTCTGGGTATAGAAATGTCGGATGATGTTTCAAAGGCTTTTTATTTTTTTAAATTGAAGTATAATTTAAGTTGATACGTTTTGACAGAAATATATACCCATGTAAACTCACACCCCAGTTGAAATATAAAACATTTCGCTGGGCGCGGTGGCTCATGCCTGTAATCCTAGCACTCTGGGAGGCCAAGGCAGAAGGATGGCTCGAGGTCAGGAGTTTGAAACCAGCCTGAGCAAGAGCGAGACCCCGTCTCTACTAAAAAAAAAAAAATAGAAAGAAATTAATTGACCAACTAAAAATATATAGAAAAAATTAGCCGGGCATGGTGGCGCATGCCTGTAGTCCCAGCTACTCGGGAGGCTGAGGCCAGGAGGATTGCTTGAGCCCAGGAGTTTGAGGTTGCTGTGAGCTAGGCTGACGCCACGGCACTCACTCTAGCCCCAGCAACAGAGTGAGACTCTGTCTCAAAAAAAAAAAAAAATCCCATTTCAATCATTCCAGAGCATTCCTTATGTTACCCCCAGGGCACCCAGTTTTCTGATTTTTATTTTTCTAGATTAATCTTACCTGCACTAGAGCTTCATGTACTCAGAACCACGTATTATGCACCAGACTTCTTTTGCTCAGCCTAATGTTTTTGTAACATCCATATCATTTCATGTGTTCAGATTATTTTTTGATTCATGTATCTTCTCAGGACACATTTGACAAGGAGAAACGTAAAGATTCTGGCGCTCGGGATCGCGACATACAACAGTTAGACTCCGATTTGAACTCGACCCGTAATCAACTCAGCAAGGTTCAAGACGAGTAAGAGGAATGCAAGTTATCTTTTTCCAAAAAGGATTGTTCTCAGATTAATTACATTTTAAACTGGAAAAGAGAATAATGGCTCATGTAAAATGTGGGCATTTGCAAATAAGTAATATAATGTGTGTGTGTGTGTGTGTGTGAGAGAGTTGGAGGCTGTGTCCTTGAATTTGAATATCTCTATTATATTAGGAGCCCTTGGTTTCATAGGTCATCATTAGCCCATATCATAAACAGGTAAAGATTGTTAGATGAAAACCTATCATTTGGGAGGCAAATTTAAAAAAAGATACAGAAAGGAAAGAGTGAACAGGGGTGAAAGGTCAGGTAAAGAGGAAAATGAAGAGAAAGAGCAAAAGCAAGATGAAGCTGGCTGCATCTATCTGATCATTGTCCTCACTCCGGGGAGTATATACGCCTGGCTGAGAGTCAGAGTCTTTAAGAGATGAACAGTTCAAGATTTTGGAATAGCTATTAGGTATAAAAAGGTATTGTTTTAAAAAATGAAGCAATGCCGGGCAACAACAGATATCAGAAGGATGCTGTGGGCAGAGCCAGGGTAGTGATCTTAGGGAATTACTGCAAAGAAAATTGCAGACTTTGGGCTTGTGCTTGAGGAAGGCATGCAGATGTGTTTGACGTGCCTAACAAAAGTCCCTCACTCAGGTGTTCCTCCTACCACAGCATTGCACCTGCTGGTGTGAATGGGAGGGACAGCAAGGAGGTATTTTTTTTTTTTTAACTAGTGGGGCTTGTGGTGGGATTATGTGTGGTGGGAGCTCCTTCTTCCTCCCCAAAAGGAAAACATCCCTATGGATTTTGTTTTGCCTGATCATGAAAGTTATCCAAATTTCCTTCTCAAAATGCATACAACAAATAAAAACATAGAGATGAAAAATCACCTCTTAGCTCATCTCCGCTAACATTTTGGTCTATTTCACTCCAGACATTTTTCTTTGTGCGCCTGCACGCACACACCTCCACGCCCCCATCCATTTTCCCAGTTGGAATCACAGTTGTATAACTGCAGCAGTCAAAAGTTACAAATGTCATATGCAAAAAGGATACAATTTGCAATTTATTTCAAATAATGTCAGCTGATTTTGGAGTGGGGGAGGAGAATCCTTAAATTTGCCACATTAAGGTAACACGGGCTTTTTTGGTTTATTGGAGTCCCTTTTGTGTAAATATTCATTCATTCCAAGTGCAAACTTGCATTAAGACCAGTTTTTGCCCTCTCCTGGGGTCTCCTTTCCCCTCGTCCTTCTTTTGATTGGCGTCTAGGAGAGGATGCTCACATCCTCTCCTGGTGCAGAAGGCAAGGGGTTTTGGTCTTGTCCTGCTCTCTGGGTTCTTGCTGGCCTTGGTTCCACCCAGGCACTAGTATCTTGTGCTGATAGGTCCTGAGTTGTGCCTTGTCTGGTTAGGTCTCCTGGGACATTAATTAGCTGGCGACTGCTGCAGGTGACCAGGGCCCCTTCATTTGCCTCTAGTTGTAAGGCAGGACTCAAGACGTTGCTGGTTCTTGACGACCGTCAGCACCAATACAGGTCAGGACTTCTCTCTTCTTTTTCTCGTTACAATGACTCTGTTGTTACCCAGAAGGGGCACCATGGACCGAGACACTTAACGCATGCTTTGTTTTTTTAAAAAAGCTTTTTATTAGAAAATACTTTCAAACACAGACAATTTGCAAGGATAGTACTAAGAACACCCACATATCCTTTTATATACATTTCCCCCTATTTGCTCTCTCATTTATGTTTGCCCTCTGTCTATGCACACTCTCCACCCACCCCAATTGTCTGAAAGCTGCCTGTAGGAAGGGGCTTGCTGCTTTTCCCTGGATTTCCTAGTTTTGTTTTGTGTTAACCCACCTGTGTTAACCCACCTGTTAACCCACCTATTTTTTTATTTAAGATATCACAAATGATGGAGTCGTTCCCCTATTTTATAGTAGCCATCTCTCTCTTCCCTCTCTTACTCTGCCCACATGTCTCTTAAGGCTCTGGAATGAAAGGCTCAGCCAAGGAGGTTCCCTGTGTCTAACCTTGTGCTGATGGGTTTGGTTCTGGCTCAGTTCCAAAGGTGCAAATCCCAGTAACACAGGGCTGGCTCATGGGCACGGATCTGCCTAGGTTTGACGAAACTCCAGACAGTGGAAGACCATGGGACTTTATGCCTGGACTCTGGTTATGAATCTCACTTTTCCTCATCTCCTATATCCAACCTATTAGAATGTCCAGTTGAAACTGCCTCCTAATCTCTCCTGTTTGTCCCTTTCTATTCTGCCACCACGGTGCTCTGCCATCTCTTGCCTGAACCGGCTGCCTTCCTTCCAACTGGCTTTCTGCTTCCTGCTTCCATTCACGCTCAACTGCATTTTCCGCTTAGCAAATATATATATGTATATTTTATGGTATCATGTCACCCTTCTTATTAGAAAGTGTTAGTCTCCTTCTTTTATACCTAGAAAAAAATTCTAGATTTCTTGCCAGGCTCTTGCAGCAGCCTGCTGGGTCTGGTCCTACCTCTGCACCACCCTCATCCCAGGCCGGTCTCCCCGACCCGGTCTACTGCCTACTTCCTCACCGTGAGGCCTTTGCCTGAAAGAACTTTCTAGTCTTCCACTGGCACTTTGCATGGATGGCTCTTTATTATCCCTCAGGTCTCAGCTTAAATGCGACTTTCTCAGAGTCCGACTGTGCTGTACATTGAAAGGTCTTTGTTCTCCCTGTCTTCAAGTCTCTTTCACAGCGACCTGCTTTTTTTCGTAAGAGCACTTACCATAACCGGGAACTCTAAAAAATGGACTTGCTTGCATGTTTCTCATCTGCCTCCTCTGCTAGACCGGAAGATCCAAAGGGTCCCTGTCTTGTATTGCTATTTCGACACTGTTGTATCTCCAGCACTGAGCATCATGCCTGGCACCTAGTCATTTCCCAATAATCTGCTCAGTGAATGAATAAATGTGTAACAAAGCATTTAAATAGAATGCTACCCTGATCGAAACAATTCTGGCTCGTGAATGTTCTTCTCTTTCTTCTCTCTTCTCTCTTTCTTCTCTAAGGCATAGGAAATGAGCATGTATGTTTGCTTGTATGTGTTGGGAGAGAAAAAAAAATCTTCTTTTTTCTTGCTTCTGTATTTTCCTTCCTTTCTTGGCCCATTTTCTTTTCATTTTCTACAGTTTTCTCTTGATAAAAAATGTTTATTTTCCCATATTTGCTTTTAGAAACCTATAACATATTGGTATTTGAATTAAACCACTCTAACTTCCTTGCAGCCTCCAATAGCTGTATTTATGAAGTCAGTGCTACTTTGGCTTTCTTTTAGGCTTTAGACATTTTGTTTATTCATTCATTTTTCATTAAAAAAAAAAAAAGATCTGTGTGACAGGCACTGTTGTAGGTGTTGGAGGGAGAGATGAATAAAATAAAATCCTTGCGCTCGAGTAGTTACAGCATGAACGTAATGAGATAGACGCGAATGGAGCTCTGGAGAAGGGGAGACACACTTCGCTTGAGATAGTTGGGTGGTAGGTGGAGTGGCACCAGTAAGTGGGCATTTGTTAGAGGAGAAGGAGGGGGTGGGGTGGAATTTTGGGTAAGTATGTGATTGGTTGGGATCTGCAGGATTGATAGCATGCTTCACTGTCTAGATGAAAATCCCAGTGTTTTACCTTTCCCTGCTCTTCCATCGGGAGGGGAGGAGGAAGGCTGGTGTGAGGCTCTCTTAACCTCAGGACTGCTGTCATGATGCAGGGAGGCTGGGTCTGGGAACAGGGAAATCAAGAAACTGTTGTCAACCCACAAGTCTCACTGTTCTGGGGCAACTTCATTGCGAACCATTGGTCTTCATCCAACGTCTTCCATCCCACTCCCATTTTTTTTTGAGACAGAGTCCCACTCTCTCGCCCTTGCTAGAGTGCAGTGGCATCATCATAGCTCACTGCAACCTCATACTCCTGGGCTCAAGTGATCCTCCTGCCTCAGCCTCCTGAATGCCTGGGACAGGAGGCATGCGCCACCACACCTGGCTAGTTTTTTCTATTTTTGGTAGGGATGGGGTCTCGCTCTTGCTCAGGCTGGTCTTGAACTCCTGAGTTCAAGAGATCCTCCTGCCTCGGCCTCCCAGAGTGCTAGCTAGGATTACAGGCGTGAGACACTGCGCCCGGCCTCATCCCACTCCCATTTATTTTTAAATTTAGATAGACCTAAAGAAAGAGTATGATTTCTTATGATTTGTCTATAATGAAGAGAGTCCTTGAAAGTACCAATGACTGACTGAGCTATGGTGAAAACTCAGGGAAATTGTTCTCAGTAAGTGGTGGAAGTCAGAGGGAGGAAGACGTGAAGTACCTGGAAGTCAAGTGTGATTGTGGAGGACTTTGTTTATAGGTGGGCACATGGTTTTTTTTTTAAAGTCCAGTGCAAAATAATGAGAATAGATATTGGTCTCTTGTAGAAAAATGGCGATTTTATAGAGTGGCAATCTGGGGATTTGGTGTAATCAGAGCAGATGAATTAGGAGGACGAGATGGGAGGAACTGAACACATTTCTTTGTCCTTCACATTCTAATATTAATAGTTATTACATAGTCTTTTCGGAGTAGTAGCTTTGTTTGTGTTTGACATTGAGCAAAGAGTGTCAGCATGTTTTCGAATATGGGCCCACCATAATATTTGTGACATTATATTATCTGATTGGATGCAGATGTCTTATAACTTCATCTTGTTTATGTCGAATTTATATTATGTGCCAAAAGTTCCCCAAAGAACCTATGCCTTGATTTAGAAAGTCTGCCAATTTTGGAAAACATCTGTCTTTAGTTACTGATTTCTCTTACAGTCTGGCTGAAACTGAAAAGACTCTTGAAGAAACCAGGACCAGATCGGCCATATCCCTTTTAGCTGCAGAGGAGGAAATAAATCAGCTAAAAAAGCAGTAAGAAAAAAATGACAGGATTGTTGCAGCCTGCTGATTAATCATTGAACTTAGCTTTTTTGGTGTTCCGTTACAATTGAAAAAAATCTGTTCACAGTCAAAGAGAGAAGGCAGCAATATTTGTATTAATGTTTTACATTTGTTTTTAACTATAACAATACTACCTATGTACTATAGAAAGCTTCCAAAGTATAACCTAGTGTAAAAGAGTATAAAAACCCTCTCATAATTCCAGGGCCAGTTGCTGTTAACATTTGATATTCTTTCTGATTAATATATTTAAAAATAGAATTGAGACTACAGAATAAAGTATATAAGTATACAATTTTGGATCCTACCTTTTCACTTGATGTTGTTTTTCTCTATCACTAAGAAAAAAAAATACTGCAGAACTTAGTTTTACATAAGTTCATCGTATTCCATCAACTGAGTATTTCCCTAATATTGCATATTTACTTGGATACTAAAATTCAACACTGGAAATAAAACTGGGATACTTTTTATGGAAAATCTTAAATTTCAGATTATTCCTTAAAGATGGATAGGCAAAAGGGAAAATAAACACTGATCCTTTAAGGTTATAGTTGCCTTGATCTTAATTTTGATCCTCCTTCCCCTCAAAAGTGAGCTAATGGGAGGGATATTTTATACACACACACACATACACACCGTCCTTTTGATTGTCTTCATACATGTTCCAATTGTTCTGATTTCATCAGGAACGCCCGTAAATCTTAGCTGGGGATGCTGTTCTATTTTCCAATCCTGTCTTCCTCCTTAGCATCATTTTAATCTCTTATTTCCTATTTGGTATACTTCCTCAAAGTCATTGATCATATTACTCATTGATTTCCCGTAGCACCAATTCCGTTTACTGTGTCTAGTGCAGATTTTCATTCTATTACATTTTTAGCTTCTCTATGTCCTTCTTAATCTTACCTTACTTTTCATCTTACACCCTTGTCCTTTTTCATCATAGTACATTCTGTCTTACGGCTTTTGCTTCTGTTTTATGGCGGCCATGCCTCTTCATATCTTGGCGAGGATGCCAGTTTTATTTCTAAAGGGTTTTTGTTTGTTTCCGTGCTATGTTATTTTCATAGTTCCACACTTCCAGCTAGTCTTGTGGATGTTAGCCAATTTCCATGGTAGTTTTCCCCCCTATATTCTTTCTGTTCAAAGAATTGAAGAGCTAGTGAGGGTAGGAGGTTATATCTTCGACCAGCTTTTGAACTGGGTTTTGGAGGTCAAATGTTTTCAGAGTTTTGTGCAGTTAAGATCAGTCCAATATGGAACAGTATGTCTATAGGTCCACGCTACTTCTGCTAGCGATCTCCATGAGTAGCATCCTTTCTTTATGAACCTTTTCCCATGCAAGCTGCGGACTGGGAGTGACACCGGACCCTGGCAATTCTGCTCTTGCTAATTTGTGTTTCTGGTGTGCATTTCTTTTTTTTTCTTTTTTTTTTTTTGAGACAGAGTCTCACTTCACTCTGTTGCCCAGTCGAGAGTGCCGTGGCGTCAGCCTAGCTCACAGCAGCCTCAAACTCCTGGGCTCAAGCCATCCTCCTGCCTCAGCCTCCTGAGTAGCTGGGACTACAGGCACGCGCCACCATGCCCGGCTAATTTTTCTATATATTTTTAGTTGGCTAATAATTTCTTTCTATTTTTTTTTTTTTTTTTTAGTAGAGATGGGGGTCTCACTCTTGCTCAGGCTGGTTTCAAACTCCTGAGCTTGAGCGATCCTCCCGCCTCGGCCTCCCAGAGTGCTAGGATTACAGGCGTGAGCCACCGCGCCCCGGCCTCTGGTGTGCATCTCGATCAGAGTTTCCCAATGCAATAATGGCAAAGTAGAGAAGCGTCTGCTGTTAAACATGCCAATTGTCGCTTATTACCTTTCGGTCCTCTCCTTCCCTCCCTCCCCTCTCCTCTTCTCCCCCCCCCCGCCCCCCCCCTTGCTGTCCAGGCTGAAGTCTCTGCAAGCGCAGGAGAAGGCCCGCCACGGGAGCTTGAGCTCGGATAGCAGGAGCGTGGAGAGCAGGCGCCCAGAGTCGCGGAGCTCGGAGCCCCGCGGCTCGTCCAGGCACAGCACGTCCAGGCGCGGCTCCGAGCAGCGGGACGCGGACGGCACGTCCCGCTACGAGAACCAGCTACGAAACCTCAAGGACGAGATAGCTGTTCTGTCCACCGACAAGGCTGCACTCCAAGCAAGGTCTGCCACACTCCCGCGGAGCTTTTTTGCATTTGAGCTCTTTTTGCCCAGTTAGTGGTAAAAAGCCTGGCTTGTGGGGAGGGGACGAGGGTTGGGGGGTCCGGGGGAGTAAAATGACACCCTGAACCCAAACCTCCCTATTATGGGAAACTTTGAATTGTAAAGGGGTTGTTTTCTTTCACTGCACCCTTCCAGAAAAACACCTCCTGGGGTTCTTAGTACCTGGGCACTAATTAATTTTGGGCTGAGAGAGAAATGGAAGGAAAGTTCTTCTGCTTGAAAGCAGATGTGTGTGGGTCTGTCACACAAGTGTTGGGAGAATGTTCCGGTAATACGAGGGTCCTCTTCTCGGAGGCCCAGGAGTCCTCTCTGCGTGGATGACTGTCCCTGTTACTGCAGGGAATTCCCTTTTTATGTCTCACTTCGTTTGGTAGCACCTGTTCTTGTGAAATCCCTTTCTACTGACGGACAGCTGTTAAGACGGGTCATTAATTAACACAGTGCTAATTAAGAACAAAGTAGGATGTTTCTTTTTGGAGTCTCTGCATTTCCCTTATTGTTTTTAACAACCTCTCCCCCAGTGTCCCCTGATCCAGGCTATCAAAGCCACCACCCCTGCCCCCATCTCCATTTTGCTAAATGTCACCTTAGTCCTTCATGTTTGGGAATCACTCTGCCAGGGGTGTGTTGGTGCTGACTTGTACTGGCTCCCAAGAACCGATTCTGTGTCTTTCTGCCACAGTGGCATGTTTACACCACAAGAATTGGCAGACACTATAAACGAGCCTCCACTCCCCCCTGCCCCCGAGAGCATGCTTATCAGCACACCATTGCACTTGGTTTTGCATTACCTCTGGCCCCATAGTTTCTTCTATAAAACTTCCCTTTTGAGGGGGCCCATTTTCTTGGGCTAGCTAGTCTGATAATTTACTTCGTACTTCATAACAGTATACTTTCCACTTAGTACTTTGCAATTTACCAAGTAGTGCTGCCATATGTATGAACTCACCTGATCTTCTAGCCTCTACCCTCACCCTGAACTAGGGCAAAAATTATGTCTGTAAAAACAGGCTCTGGAGAGGAGAAATGATCACAAAGTTCCCACTGATACGACAGGGTGAGGCTAGGACAAGAGCATAGAACTCATTGTTCAGTGGTTATTCATGCCATTTTATGCCACAAGGCTGTGTGATGTGCTTGTGTGAATACCCTAGGTCAGGGTAGCATTCTATTTAAATACTTTGTTGCACGTTTATTTGTTCCCTGAGCAGATTATTGGGAACTGACTACGTGCCAGGCGTGATGCTCAGTGCTGGAGATACAACAGTGTCGAAATAGCAACACCACAAGACAGGGACCTTTGGCTCTTCCAGGCTAGTAGGGGGGAGACAGGTCATAAACATGCGAACCAGTCGAGTTTTTAAAGTTCCCAGTTGTGATTGGACTATTGTGAGAAAAGTTGGTCACTGAAGGAGAATTAAAAGCAGGGAGAAGAAAGACCTTTCAGTGTGCGGCAGTCACAGTCGGACTCTGAGAAAGTCACATTTAAGCTGAGACTTGAAGGATGATGAGAGCCGAGAACCCTGGCTCTTGCTAGCTGGGCTGCCCCAGGAAGGGCCTGTGCGCTTTTCTGGGCTTCCAGTCCCTCATCTGTGCACTGGCCAGCGATCGAACTCGGTCGTTTAAAGGCTAAAGCGAGGTGCTGAGTGAGTGCATTTTAAATTGTCACTCCCTGTGCACATCTGGAGTATTTGAGGTCTCCGGAGACGGTCCTTTCTCACGAGGCCTAGTGAGGTCCCAGGAGGCAGCTGGTCGCCCCGCGCAGGGGTCCGAGGCTCCGTTGCAGTTTGCAGGGGGGAAGAACCCGAGTCCAGGGCCACCAGAGAGAAGTGAGTCGTAGCCTTTGCGTGGCTGATTCCTGCTCCCCCCGACAGGCCCATTAGGAGCCGCTCTCCGAGCCCTGACCCTTGCAGCCACAGCCACAGCCACAGCCACAGCCGAAGCCACAGCCGCAGCCGCAGCCGCAGCTGCAGCCACAGCCGCAGCCGGTCTGGCAGCCCCTCCACCGGCTTGAAGGTCCGGACGCCGTCCCCGAACCGCTCCAAAATGTCCAACGTGGCGCGCAAGGCTGCGCTCCTGTCCCGGTTCAGCGACGCCTACTCCCAGGCCCGGCTGGACGCGCAGTGCTTGCTGCGGCGCTGCATAGACAAGGCCGAGACGGTGCAGCGGATCATCTACATCGCCACCGTGGTACGTGACACGCCCGCCCCGGGCTGCAGACCTGCTGGGGGCAGCC
>CAUYPO010058110.1:0-17853 GCA_963574435.1 Cheirogaleus major
CCTGTCTCTACTAAAAACAAAAAAAATAGAAAAGATTAGCTGGATGTGGTGGCATGCACTTGTAGTCCCAGCTACTTGGGAGTCTGAGGCAGGAGGATTGCTTGAGCCCAGGAGTTTGAGGTTGCTGTGAGCTAGGCTGACGCCATGGCACTCTAGCTGGGGCAACACAGTGAGACTCTGTCTCAAAAAAAAAAAAAAAAAAAAAAAAGTGGAAATGCAATGGAAGTGTCTAGAGGAGATGTTAAAAAGGTAGAATGGACAAGACTTGGGTGAGTGATTGGCTATGTGGAGTGGTGGAGAGGGAGAGGTCTAGGTGATGCTCAACTTTCTGATTTGAATGATTAGGAGAATGGCAGTAGTTTTCATAGACATAAGAAATATAGGAAGAAGAGCAAGCTTTGGGAGGGAGAGATAATGATCTCAGTTTTCGACATTATTGAGTTTGATGTAGTTGTGGAGGTGGCATCTTCAGGTGAAGATGCGAAGTCTGCAGTTGGACATATGGTCCTGGAACTCAGAAGACAGGTCTGAACTAAAGACATGATTTAGGAGGCACCAACATAGTTGATGTTTTAAACTTCTCATAAAAGCTCTGGGCCTTCTTCCAAGAAAAGGTGCAAATATACATACTATTTTCCCTGTAATTTAAGAAGTTCCATGTGAACACATCCAGAGATCCTAGGTTAAGATAAAGTATAGATAACATGTCTCCAACCGTAAGAGTATTGAGTGAGAAAAAAAGAGGGACAGTGTGGGGAAGGAAGGAGGGACTGGGAGGGAGAGGAGGAGAGGAGAGAGCCCATGACAGAAACTGGGCACACAGACATTTTTACGGAGCGTGCAAAGGAAGAATAGCTGACAAAGGAGTTTGGGTAGGAGGGGCCAAAGAAGAGAGAACAGGGAAGCTCAGGGAGGACAGCTCTCCAAGGAGGGAGTAGCCAGCAGTACTAAATGTTGTAGAAAAGGGTTCAAGAAAGAGTTCTTTCAATGTGGCAATCAGATTATTACCAATGACCTTTGCTTGACCAGTTTCAGGGGAAACAGAAGTTTGACAACTTATGGTTGAAGACTGAGTAGAAATGAAAAAGAGTGTGAGTGAATCACTGCTCCTTTTCAGAATCTCCATTATGAAGGAATAGTGGATATTTCTCCTTGCTGTCCAGGATCCACGCCACCTCCCCTTCTCATTAGCATCTCATTCTCCCTTGGGGAAGCTTCCACTGTGACTAGTCTTAGTAGAAAGTGGTGAGTGCTTTCTACTAAAGAAACCAAAGATTCAGATCTTCCTTTTCTCCACCTTGGGGCACCATTATGGCCTAAGTTGTGTCTCCCTCAACTTCATATGCTGAAGTCCATATCTTGAAAACCCTGTACCCCAGAATGTGACTCTATTTAGAGATAGGGTCTTTAAAGAGGTAATTAAGTTAAAATGAAAGCATTAGGGTGGGCTCTAATTCAATATGATTGGTGTCCTTATAAGAAGAGGCTATTAGGATACAGACGCATACAGGGAGAAGATGGACATCTATAAGCAAAGGAGAGAGGCTTCAGAAGAAACCAACCCTACTAACACCTTGATCTTGGACTTCCAGCATCCAGAACTGTGAGAAAATAGATTTCTGTTGTTTAAGCTAACCAGTCTGTGGTACTTTGTTATGGCAGCCCTAGCAAATTGGTACAAGCAGACAGAGGACAGGCATGTGACCAAGGCTTGGCCCATTGGAGTCTCTTCTGGGCTGAATCCTGAATAAGTGACACTTATTCACTTATAGAAGAGAGAGGTGGTTGGGTCCAAGCCAACACAGCAGTGGTATGGGCTGACCTGCCTCCAGTTTCCATCCAATAAATTCCTTTCTTTTACTTAATGTGTCTAGATTCTGATAAAGTTGCTTATAACCATGAGCCCTACATGATACAATAAGAAAGGAGAAGCAGAGGATAGTAACTAGAGAGGATCAAGGAATGAAAAGGAGATTTTCTTTTGTTTTAAGTAAAAGACTTGAGTTTGTTTATAAGTCTTTGGGGAGAAGCCAGTAGAGTGGGAGAAGTTGGATGCCTGACAGTGAGGGAATATCTGCTGAAGCAAGTATGGGTCCTGAAGAGATTGGAATAGAACATGGGCAGAGAGTTGACTCTGAACTGGATATGGAACACTTCTCCCTCTGAGCTAAAAGCAGAAGGTGGAGAGGGTACATATGCAAATCCATTTTCAGATGTTGAGTAAGAAAGTTAAAGTCACTTATATCTGACGATCCTGATTTTTTTTGGTTATGGAGAGGTCAAAGCCATCTGCTGAGACAGAGGGGGTGATGGTTGTGGTAGGGGGCTTGAGGACACCAGAGAAGGTTGAGAATGGCCAGTATGGCAAACATGAGAAGGAGCTGACTGTTTAGATATAAAAGGATTGCCAAGCAATGCCAAGGGCCCAGCTGAAGTAGGTGGCTATGGATTTGTAGCTGGGCTGATCCTCAGTGTTAGGTACATTCTCAGTAATACCCAGTGCCAACTGCTCTCTGACTAGCCTCTGAGAGAAGTCCTAGGCAGGAGTTGAGGTAGGTCCTATAACCTGTAGCACCTCCAAAGCAGCTCAACTGGACTGAGGAAATACTAGAATAAAGGCACACGGGCCTTCAGTGAGATCATCCAAGATGAGGTGTCAGGAGAGGGACTGTGAAAAAGATAGGCTGGTCTGGGAGTCTTTGGTATAGCCCAGCAGCAGAATTCCAGCTATCTATTGGTATATAAGCTTAAAAAACCCCTCAGTTTGTCCCACTGTACTCTCACAACATGTTACCTATGCCAAATGTGTGGAGATTTCTCCCCACCAGCAAGCAAACAATCAATTCTGTAGCAGACACAAGCTGAGTGCCCTCTGACTCAATTCAATGCCAACACTGTCTACCTGGAGATAATGTCAAATCACACAGATTGAGGACTCAGTCCCACAAGACTGAGCCCCACTTCCAATGCCAATTGCAAGCCCCCCAGGTTATTTTACCTGTGCTTTTGACTTGACCAGCTTTACATCGGGGCTCCCACGACCTGCCTTGGGTTCAACTAATTTGCTGGGATGGCTCACAGAATTCAGGAAAGCATTTATGTTTATTGGTTTATCATAAAGGATATTACAAAGGATACAGATTAAAAGATGCATAGGGCAAGTCATGGGGGAAAGGATCTGGAGCTTCCATGCTCTCACTGGTCACCACCCTCCAGAAACCTCTGTGTGTTTGGATATCCAGAAGCTCTCTGATCCCAATCCTTTTGGGTTTTTAGGGAAGTTTTATTACATAGGCATGATTAAGTCATTAGCCGTTGGTGATCAACTTAACCTTGAGCCCCTCTCCCCTCCCCAGAAGTGGAAGGATGGGGCTGAAAGTCCCAATGCTTTAATCCTGTCTTGGTCTATTCTGTGACCAGCCTCCATCCTGAAGCAACCTAGGGTCTTCCAGCCATCAGTCAACTCATTAGCATACACAAAGACATCACTTGGGAGAGCCTAAGGATTTTAGAAGTTGTATGCCAGGAAACAAGACGAAGACCAAATATATATTTCACAATATAATAGTAACAAGCCACCCCAAAACTTAGTGATATAAACTAACAACCATTTTTTGTGTTCACAGATTCTGTGGGTCAGGAATTCGACAGGGCACAGTAAGGATGACTTGTTTCTGCTCCACAATGTCTGGCGCCTCCTTTGGGAAGAATTAAACAACTGGGGGCTGGAATCATTTGGAGGCCTCTTCATAAACAAGCCTGGTATTGGGACTAGGATGGCTCAAAAGCTGGGCTCGGCTGGGAATATCAACTGGAGAACCTATACATGGAATCTCTTCCATGGTAGCTCAGAGTTCCAAGAGCAAATGTTCCAGAAAACTAAATGGAAGCTGCATGGCCTTTACAATCTAGTCTTGGGAGCTATACAGCTTCACTTTCCACTGTACTCTATTCATCAAAATAGTTGTTTTGAGAATAAGCCTCTTCCAATTCAAGGGTGGAGGATATAGATCCCATCTCTTGATGGAGTGCCAAGGAATTTGAAGCCATGTTTTAATACTGCTGCAGCTTGCTACTCTAATAAATTTTAAATATTTCCTGATCCTTTGGGATTGTGGTGATTAGAGTGAAATCCTTAAAAATTGAAAAGGCCTGTGGGCATGTATGGGATATTATAAAATAGAGGGAAGGAAAGAATTTTCATCCTATTCCAAGAACAATTACGGGAAGAAGGGAGATAGTTGACAATAACTAGAAAGAAGAAAGCCAGACAGATATTATCCATTCATCCCTTCCCAGACCCAAGAGTTTGTCTAAAATTATTACAACAAGGAAACAGTGTATTTCATGACACTACCTTAGCTCAAGGCTGCAGAGCGATGCTGATATATGTAGGAAACAAGGACTTAATAAATTTGAATCCAAGATAACTTGTGAGTTCTTTCAACAATTGCTATGACTCAGTTGATTCAACAAATAGAATATGGGCCGGGCACAGTGGCTCACACCTGTAGTCCCAGCTACTCAGGAGGCTGAGGCAGGAGAATCACTTGAGCCTGGGAGTTCAAGGTTACAGTGAATAGTCCAGGATTCGAGGTTACAAGGAGCTATGATCAGGCTACTGTACTCCAGCCTGGGTGACAGAGCCAGACCCTGTCTTTAAAACAAAACAAAAACCAAATAGAATATGATATACTTCCCCATATCCATCCCTCTTCCTCATTTCTAATATAACCCTGATTCCATTAAGTAATCTACTTCATCTCCATGTGCAGAGATGGATCCTGATTGATCTAAGTCACTTAGGGTATAGCATTCCCTGGCTTTTATTGGTTAAGTGGGGGAAGAGGGAACACTGTCCTAAATAGGGCCAATCAGGTAGAAGGGAACACTATTATTTGGGAGAGAGTATCTCTCTTTCCCACTGGACATTGAACAAGGGCTTATTTTGTCCCCAGTTCTGCTGGCAGCTATTGTTAAGACTTCGAGAGCAGCCAGTCTGAGGCCAAAGCCAAAAAACCAAGGAAGGCAGAGTGAAGGGATAGAATGTCATCTTGGTGACATCACTGAGCTTCTGAAGCAACCAATCCAGATTTCTTACAATCTGAAGTGCATTTCCTACTGCTTAAGCCAATTTATGTCAGGATTTATTAGCTTTAGCCAAAGGCATCCTAATGAGTACATAGGTATTCCCTGAGTACCAACTAAAAGGATAAGAAACTCTCTTTCTGGAAGGTGCTAATAATTAATAGGGGTGGAAACTTGACATTTAATGAAGGAGAAAGAATACTGGCCTGGAGGCCAGGAGCTCTAGACCTAACTATCCTACCCGGGGTGACCACAGATTAAATCTGACTAGATCTCAGTCTCTACATTCATGAAATGAGAAGGTAGACTATATATTTGCTAAGATCCCTTCTGGATAAACAATTTTATGTCTTAAAGAATGTCAACAAGAAGAAAGATGACTATCTCAGGTTTGTTTGTTTGTTTTGTTAAGCATCAATGGTCCATAATTAAATAAACAATTAATACTCCCAGAGAGGCAAAAAAAAAAAAAATGTAATTGCCTTTTAAGGAAACATTCTATTTGCTTATTTTAATTTAACATTAATAAAAAATATAGTAATCTCTAAACTATAAATATAATAGATATCAAAATCATTTAATAAAAATCTAGTAAAGTAGGAAAAGAAGTAGGCAAGGAAACTGGCAGTGTCAAAAAGTGGGAGGAGCATGGACAGAGTTAGGGAGAGACATGAAGACATTAATGGAGCCAAAGTTAGAGGAGAACCAATGAGGGAAAATTGAGAAAAACAAAGATACTGGGACAGTTAAAAAAAAAAAAGTACTAAGAAATACACCCAGGTTCACAAACATGAAGTATTAAAAATAAATGGAAAATGCATGCAGAACAAGGCACCTACAGAGAGGTCTGTCTGGAAACAGACATGACTGGAGACACCCACAAAGGCAGTCATGGGGACAAGGAGAGAGCCACACCAAAAGATAGGAAGAGGGAGATAGACGCAAGGCAAGAAAACTACAAGCAATTAAAATAGATTTTTGTGGGATGACCTTAAGCCACAGCCTATTTACTTTGGCTGTGATGATATAAAACAATATAGCTTAGCGCCATATAAAAACTTTTCAAAAATTTGGTGTTATCCCTAAGAGTGATTTATAAATGCCCCACCTTATGTTATCTTACATCAGAACATGCTTAGACTCCCCCAACACTTGCAAAATTTTAAAGTTTCAAGAAAAGAGTGCTCATGATATGTTATGGGAAAGATACTGGCTGAGGAGGAAGGAAATGGCGGTTTCAGTTTCAGTCTGACTAGGGTCGTTGTCAAGCCACTTCTCTTCCCTAAATTTGTTTCCTCATCTGTAAAGTGAAGTAATTGGGTTAGATTATATCTAGCTCTTTTTATCTTAAATGTTCTATAGTTAGGAATGTTGGCTTCAATGGTCATTTCTAGACATCGCAGAATGTATTAGCCTTTGTCTTATAAAAATCCTAATGAAGGCCACTGGGCAACTTTTGGGAGCCAAAGCAATCTTCTAGCAGAGCTAGCAAATTATACTTCTAGGATTTAAAAGTTAGTTATAAAACCTAAACTCATGCTTTCAGTCACACGCAAAATCTTCAGAGTCTACTAGGAAAAGAAAAGGTAACATCAAAAAGAAAACTTGGCTTTTGAAAAAGAAATGGAAATACTGTTTTGTTTGTTTTGTTTTTATTAGTGCCATCCAGTTGGAGAAGAGAAAAAGGCTGAAAACATCACTGGGAGCGTGTGCAGAGCTCAGAACCATCCCTAGACATTCCGTCATTGTTCCTCTCACCAATATTTTGTTGCTGTTGCTATAAACAATTTTTTGTTTGAAAATGCACACGATCTACAATATATTCTTGCTGCAAGTAAGTGAAACAATTCAGAAGTCAAGAAAGTAAAAGTGAAAGTGCTGCTTAATGACCCTCTCCCCCAATTTCACACCCTTCCTCAGGGGTAACCCCTGAGAATTTTGTTGCATATCCTTCCAGAACTTCCCCTATACATTCATATTCACATAAACACACATCTACCTATACATATTTATATTTTGTTCATTTTTGTTTTTATTGTTTATATATTACAGGATACATATTATTCTGCAACTTGTTTTTTTTATAGTAATTCCAAATACACATAGACACGTAAATACGTACCACTTAACATTTTTGGAAATTGGAAATAAAAATGCTAAAGAAAAATGATATTGAGGATGCGTGGAAAGGAAAGGACAGTGTTAATGCCTTTGACTTTCTTTTGAGACAGGGTCTTGCTCTGTCGCCCAGGCTAGAGTGCAGTGGTACCTTCATAGGTCACTATAACCTCAAGCTCCTGGGCTCATGTGATCCTCCTGCCTCAGCATCCTGAGTAGCTGGGACTACAGGCTTGCACCACCACGCCCGGCTAATTTTTCTACCTTTTATAGAAACAGCGTATCACTCTTGTTCAGGCTGGTCTCAAACTCCTGGCTCCAGGCGATCCCTTCTCAGCCTCCCAAAGTGCTAGTATTATATGTGTGAGGCACCGCTCCTGGTCCAACTTTCTTTTATTCTTAAAAGTTTCAGGTCATTTATGGCACCAGAACAGGGGCTTTCTCCTATTCAGTGGTTGCCTAATCCACAGCCATGTCTCCTTTTTTCCCTTGCTAACAGAACATGATTTTGTTCAGGTTTACAGTGGCCATGAGCTTTAGGGAAGGCTAGATTGTTTTTGTCAGCCTTGGGAGGTAACTTTTTGTTAGTCTAAGCCAGTGGTTCTCAAATTTGAGCTTCATCAGAGTGATCTGGAGGGCTTGCGAAATACAAATTGGTGGGCCTCACCCTCCGAGCTTCTGATTCTGGTGGAACCCAAGACTTTGCATTTCTAACAAGTTTCCAGGTAATGCTGATGTTGTTGGTCCAAGGATCACACTTTGAGAACCTCTGGTCTAAGCCAATCATGATATTGGATTGCCTTGCTAGTTATTTGCTTAAGACGTAGCACATGGTACAATTTTAGACAATAAATTCTCAGGGGCAATTTGCTAGGGAGATTCTGGGGCACAAGAAGTAATGTGTTCTCCTTCTATCCTTGGACATGGTGACACTTAAAGATGTGATGCTGGGTGCTGCTGCAGCCATCTTGCTTCCAGGAGAGAAGTGGCTGACATGCTGAGGATAGTCAAGCAAAGAGAGGGAAGAACCTGGTTACTGATGACACTAATATTGATTAAACAGCCCTGGAACTGCCCCATCTTCAAGAAACTTGATATGTGAGATAGCAAAATATTTCTTGTTATATAAGCCATTTGAGCGGAATTTTCTGGTACTTGCTGCAGAAAACCACCTGATTCATACACCTCTCTCTCAGTGCTCATAGAGACTCCAGCTGATGTAGTAGCAGAGCAATTTACTTTAAGCACGATTTTGATCATTTTAGGTTGTTTCTAATTTTCATTATCGTTCAGTAGCACTACAAGGAGCACCAGTATTTTTTAATATTACTATTAATTGTTTGGCATATTTCCAAAGGCTGTTTTGCAAAGTTAAAATGTCATGGGTATGTGCATTTCTAAGCTTTTGATAGTATTTCCAAAACAATTGTTTTAATTTATACTACATTTAGAAATGTATGTGAAGTCACTTAATCACATTCTTTTTCTTAATCATGGATAATTTAATGAATGAGAAATGGGGTGTCATCATTTTACTTTGCATTTATTTGATTACTTGTGTGTCTGAATGTTTCCCATGTGTTTGTTAAGCAGTTGCATTTCCTCTTTTATGTTTCTATTAGAGGGAAAGCACTCAGCACAGTGTTTGGCACATTTACATATTTAATGTTTGCTAGCCAGATGTTTTGGGATTTCTCTGTTGATATTCCTGCCTTTGCATATTTATCAAAACTCTATGTTTTCTCACTAATTTTTTGTATCATAAAAATACCTTTTTTGAGGGGTATAATTTTTTTTATAAATATTCCTTTTTTCAGTTTGCAGTTGGTAGTTTATTTGGGGTTGGTTTTAGTTTTGTGTCATTGAGATATTTAAGAAGTTTTATAAAGGTCTTTTCTTTTGCATTTTCTTCTAAGTTTATAAAACTGTCTTCTTTCAGAGAATTTGATCAATATTCCATTCTGTTATCTTCTGGGTTTTCTATAGCTCAATTTTTGTGGTTCACTCTATGATCTTTCTGGAATAGATTTGCTTTTACTCTAAGAGGAGTTTTCTGCCTAACAATGTGCCCTGCTGGAGGGGCTTACTAATGCCTCCAAGTCCCTGCCTCCTAGTTCCCTGCCTTTTGACTCTCCTTAGACCCCAACAAAAAGAGATGTAAAAGGGGTGACATAGAAATGTGAAATGCTCATCCCATTTTTTTTCATATTACTAACTTTTTCTCATGTATACTTCCTTTCTGATTAGTACTTATGTTTAAAGCAGAAGCACCTTAAAGACAGAAATGGCTAGATACTGTTGAACTCTTCAACCTTAGGAAGCCAGGAGAGGCATCTGGAGGAGACAATGGTTATACTGAGACCAAAATTTCTCCCCAAGAGCTGAGTTTGTTGTATCTTGAGTATGGGGGCAGTAGTATAGCAAGAGGAAGCTGCAGTGAAATATGTGGGTCTTTGAACCACAAGGCTTTACAGGCCACATCAAGGAGTTTGGGCTTTATCCTGAGGATGTGGGGAGCCATTGAATTATTTAAGAAGAAAGTGACATAATATGATTTGTACTTTAAGAAGACTACTCTAGTTACATTTTGCAAAAGGTGAGGAATATGATGGAAAGAAGTTTAGCTGGGAAGGAATTGGGGAGAGATGATAAATTTAGATTTGGATCTTCTGAGTTTGAGGTGCCTGTAGGACACACTATCGGAATGGTCACTAGTATGTCCAGTTCCAGTGGATATTTGGAAAGGGAGGTCTGGGTTAGAACTAGAAACATAGATTTAAGCTGAATCGTGCTTCTGTTAACAAACCGGCAAGGTGGGGAGGTTCCCTCTGCTGCTCACTGCACATAAAGCCAATTAGCGAGACAATGAGGATTGTCAAGGAAGAAGGGAGATTTATCGCAGAGGACACGCCAACCAGGAGGTGGGAGGTATGAACTGCCTCAAATCTGCCTCCCCAACCAATGGGGTCAGGAGTTTTTCTGGAGGTGAAATGAATAACGTATGAGGGGAATGAGCATCATTAAGTGTTTGGGGCGAGGAGCAAGGCACACAGGTGCAGTGAGAAATCATGCTAGTACATACATCCCATGATCAAAAAATGGTGGTTTGAGTCCCTCCCAGGGTGGAGATTTTAGTAGTATAATGAGCTAGAGGGTTAATATTGGTCATTCTTTCAACTGTGTGTGCAGGTAGGATGCAGGGAAGTAGGCTGTTCAGTGGGTTCTTGGGCACAGTCTGTAGTGGAGTGTCACTTACCTTCTCCAAACAAACAGGTGGTGTGAGGCTTTGTAGTTATCGTGTGGCTGCAAGGAGGTTCTGCCGTTTCTGGGAAAGAAACTCAAAAGGGAATGCATCAGTGCAACAGAAAGTTCTGGTCAGTAAATCTCACTGGCCTGGGAACTTGAAACATTAGAGAACTATTAAAAAAAACTATTAACATTTTTTTCTTGCTTATGCAGCCAGTTATACTTTCAGGAAATTAGCTGGAAGCTAAAAAGATGATTCTTTTATTTGCTGAGACTTTGAAGTAGGTCTATTTCCAGTGACAAGAAGACAAATTTGGATTGCTTAGAACCTCATTTACACTTCTGCAAATGTTATTAAAATATTTGTTTGCTGCTGAGCAGGGCAGCCTCAGACTTTCTCAATAGCCTTTTCCAGCACTCCTCAGCATATTTGGTTTAGGACATGGTTCCTTCCCTCTTGAATCTTTATCCTTGCTGGAGACAAATGTGCTTGATACAGTTAAAGGACAAAACAGGCCTAAGGGGGTGGTCCCAAGCCAATTGAGTCTCAGACCCTAGCTAATGGAATCTAACTCCTAAGTTTTCTACTACAACTTCAAATTCTACCCTCACCACTAAGGGTCTAAAGCTGGAGTGTAGATTGAATGAATATCACTGTCTGAGATCATGCTAAAGTCAAGAGTCATTCCATCAGAAGAGCAGACCAAGTGGCTTAAGGCAGGGACATCCTCAGGTTCTCCTTGCTCCTGAATCTGACTCCCCTAGCCATTAGCTGGCTGCTTCTGTGTTAACCACTCAGATCTTTCTTTCCTTTCCTTGAAAACTGGGTTCCTTTGTCCTGCAGAAGGGACTTACACTGCTTATTTTCTTTCAACAGAGGGCAGTAGAGAGCAGAAAACAGCCTACATTTCTAAGCCCAGGGGGGAAAAAATAAGTTTATCTTCTACATTATCCTCATGTCAAGGTACCCAAAATATGGCACACCATGCTCCATGTGGTCATGAATGGGAGAGATCTTTGTGGAGGCAGGGCAGACCCCAGAGAGTCAGCAACTCGTAGGCAACCTTTCCTCTTGCAAACAACAATTTAGCTATATGTGACTTATGGAAGCCTTTATGAAGAAGTTTGATCTTTAAGAATGAGTACGAGTTGGCAAGATAGCTTTGTACACAGAGAACAGCATGGGTGAAAACATGGCAACATCATGGCAGGTTTTCGGGATAGCAAGAAATTTGGTAGATAATTGGGGTAGGGGCAGCAGCTGTAGACACAATCTCAGATGCTATGTGCCATCTTGAAGGATTTGAATGTCACCTTAAAGGGTCGAACATCATTCTCAAGGTAATGGAAAGTCATTGAAGAATTTTGAGCAGGGCAGTGATATGATCTGTTAGGCAATTTGGTTTTGTTATTTTGATTTTAATTGAGGTATATCATGGTACTGTCAATCTTTTAAATCAGGTGAATATGTAGTGATATCGTGTTTTTAATGTGCATTTCCCTGACAAGTAAAGCCTTATTGAGTATCTTTTCATGTGCTTATTTGGCCATTTGGATATCTTCTTTTGTGAAGTGTCTGTTTAAATCTTTTGCCCACTTTTTAATTGCTCTGTCTTCTCACTGATTTTTAGTAGTTTTTAATGCATTCTAGATATGAGTCCTTTGTCAAATGTACCTATTACAAATGGCTTCTACTAGTCTGTGGCTTGTCTACTCACTTTTAAAAAATTTTATTTCAATAGAAATGGGGGTATAAGTTGTTTTTTGTTAGATGAATGAATTGTCCTGCTCATTTTAAAATGATGTCTTTTGAAGAATGACAGCTTGGTAAGTGTTTCTGCAAACAGTATAAAAGGAATAAGTTTCTGTTGTTTATAAGAAAAAATAGTATGCATCTTTCAATAACTGGGGCATAGTTGTAGTACTATTATTTCTATTTTACAGATGAGAAAACCAAGGCATGAAGAGATTAGATGACTTGCTCAAAGTTTTATACTGCTAATAACTGGTAGGAGGAAAAGACATTTGAGAGAACGTGATGCTTGATTAGATGGGAATGATGAGGAAGAGTAAAGGACCTAGGATAACTTGAAGGATTTTGACTTAGTAGATCATTGAGAAGGAAGTGCATGTTTGGGGGAAATAAGGGAATTCATTTTAGAAAAAAAATTTTTTGAAGTGAAAATGCCTTATAGGTAGTTAAATATATTTTTTTAGAATTCAGTAGAAAAGTATTGACTGGAGATAAAGATTTGGGAGTGACCAGCCTATATGCTGGTCACTATATGGTTCTCATTCTCAGCACCATTGACATTTGGAGCCAGATAATTCTTTGTTGTGGGGCTATTCTGTCCTTTGGAAGACATTTAGCACATTTTTGGCCTCTACTCAGTAGATGCCAGGGGCAACTTTCTCCAGTTATAACAACTAAAAATGTCTCCAGACATTGGCAAATGTCCCCTTGGGGGCAAAATAGACTTGGTTTAGAACCAGTGGTATAGAGGAAGTTGTGAATGTAGACAAAATCATTTAGAAGAAGTGAGAAATCTACAGGATCGTGTTTCTCAGCCCTTTAAAGTCCATTGTCAACCATTTCAAATGTAAACATAAAAATTTTTCATTTTTCTTTAATTTTATCTTACATTTCAAAACTGATTTGTCAAATTTACAAGTATTAAATGGCATTAAATGCTGAATAAGATTTTCAAACTACACTTGTATCTATTTAGAACATTAGTAAGCTGTAAGGGCTAAATTGATGGTTGTTAAACTCATTTAATTCTAACTTCTTTTGGGTCATAACAGAAGATTTTCTTTGCTACAAAGAGTTACTAAATTTGGGCACTCTCGTGAACAGAACATGTGGAATAGATACCTTCAACAACTTTCAAGATAAATGTCATAAAGTTGGACTGAATTTGGTAAATTTAGTGAATGTATGTCTAGGCCATACACTTTCCATGCCAGAAAAATATGAAGGGTTTATTGCACAGATAAAAAAAAGTATTAACAGATCCAGATGCTCTAATTTCTTTTCATTGTATCTTGCATCAGCAAAATCTCTATGCTAAAGCCACTATTTTAAGTGACACTTTGCAACAAGTTATAAGAATTGTTAGCTATATTAGTGCAAATGCAACATGGCATCATCAGTTTTGTAACATGTTGAATGCAAATATAAATATAACATGCATCATCAGTTTTGTAACATGCTGAATGCAAATATAACATGCATCATCAGTTTTGTAACATTCTGTAACATTTTGAATGATGAGGATGTGGATTTGCCTTAGCATTCTAAAGTGTGTTGACTATCTCAGGGACAGGTGTTAACCAAAATTTTATCTCTGTGAGAACAGATAGTTAAATTTTATGAAGAACAGAATCAGCAATGTGAATTATTGAAATAAGATTTCTATAGGAATGCAGCATTTCTGTGTGCTATCATGTCAAATCAAAATGACTTGAATATTTCTTTACAAGGTAAAATAAGTCTATATATGACATGTGGTGAAAAATCCAAGCATTTTGACAAAAGCTACCTTTTTCAAAACACTTCTTCAAAAGGAAATTTTGGATGAACATTTTTCCCAGTTAGCAAAGGTCATTGATGAGCAGAATGATATATGTGAAGCATTTCAAGAATATGCAGCTGTTATAGACCTATTAATTAGAGAATGCAATGAAAGCTTCCCTGACTTTGAGATCATGACATCACACTCAAATTAGCATTTCAGCCTCAGCTAGTTGATATCACCAACGCACCTAAAGAACTACAGATGGAATTGATTGAGCTCTCAGTAGATGACATTTTAAAGTCATTGTTTGATGTTAAGAAAAATCCACTTGAAAAATGGAAAAATGCAGTAGAATACCCATGTATTTGGCAACATACCCAAAAAATGCTTTCTTGCTTTTCAACCACTTATTGCTGTGAATCTGCATTCTCCTACCCAGTCCAAATCAGGATGTCCTTAATGTCACAAATGACAGATACCCATCTAGAGGATCAACTGAAACTGTGGACTTCCATGCTGCAACCAAATATTCAAATGATTTCCAAAAAAAGCAGACACAACAAAGTCATTAAAAAGTTAGTTAACTTTAAAATTAGCAAATAGTTTTCATTTTTTGAAATTATTAAATACATAGCGGTTAGATTTTTACAAAATAATGTACATTTTTAAGTACATCTATTTGAAGTTTTTGAATGGAGGCTTATCTGATTACAGCTAAATTAATGCAGCCTCCCAACATGAAAAAGTCCCCCCCACCCAATTTAGGTGTGTGTGTGTGCATGTGTATTTAGTCTGCCTATGGTGTCTAACCTTCTTGGATCTGTGTTTTGATAACTTTCATTATTTTTTAAACATTTTGGGCCATTATCTCTTCAAATGTTTCTTCTCTCCCATTCTTTCTCTCTTCTTTCAGTTTTCAATTACACATGGTAGACCAGTTTATGTTGTCCCACAGTTCTTGGATGTTCTACTCTATTTTCTTTTTTCATTCTTTTTTTCTCTTTGAATTTAAGTTTGGGTAATTTCTATGAACCCATCTTCACAGTACTGATTATTTCTCAGCTGAATGGAATCTACTCCTGATGAGTCTGTTGAAAACATTCTTTCTCTCTTACTTTGTTTTAAAATTTCTAGCATTTCCTTTTGACTCTTCCTGTAGTATCTATCTCTCTGCTGAAATTCCCCATCTGTTTATGCATGTTGTCCACCTTTTCCAATAGAGCCTTTAACATGGTAATTATATTAAATTCTTTTTGATAGTACCAACATCTGGATCATCTCTGAAATAGTTTCTATTGCTTACACTGTCTCTTGACAGGGTTGTTTCTATCTAGCTTTTTGTATACATTCATAATTTTATTGAATATTACACATCACATGTAGGACAGTAGAGACTGAGGTAAATTGTGTTTTTGCTTGGAAATGGGCACCACTGTTCTTCTGGGAAGCTATTAGTATAGGAGGGTTGGGCCAATCAAGTCGAGAATTGAGCTGGGTTTGGGTTTTGTTGTTGCCATAGTTACCTTTAAAAATACTTCCTGTGCTATCTTGTGTTTGGGTTGGAGCTGGTTTTGCTGGAGGGTGTTTTCTCAATGTTCCTGCTCCATACCAACTTTAGGCCTTCCCTATGTGCCTGTACTTCAGAGATTCTCTCTCCAGTGGTAGAGTGCTATTGCTTCTCACTCAGTACTTGCTAGCCTAAGAGGTGGGTCAGGGGTTCTCTGTTGTTCTAGTCCTACCTCAGTTTTAGGTGGGCCTTCTGGCCCTGGATCTTGATGATAGGACTTTTTCAGTGATTCTGTACCTCCCTCAATGGTAGAAGACTGCTAATGGTCTAGCCTGGGATGGTTTCCAGCCCCTTTCCCAAGAGTAAAGAGGGTTTTTCCCTGTTCCTTTTTCTCCAGGTGTAATGGGCTTTTACCTGTGCCCTGGGTCCCTCTTCTAGTGTTTTAATGCTTTTGTTCCTTAGGGAAAAGGGTTCAGGTTCATTGTGCCTTTCCCACAATGGCAGCTGCTCCCATTATCTAGGTATGTGCCACCAGGAGACATTCTCTGTCTCCTGCCTGCCCTGCCCACAATCTTTTTATGAGTTCTGGTGGAGGTCCATGAAGATCCTTCAAATGAGTATGAATACCCCTTGTATAATCAGTTCCCAGTTCTGGCTTTTAGCAATTTATTTAAAATTTTAGCTGAATTCTTCTGACCCATTTGTATGGCAGCCCCATCTTCCTTCCATACTGTGTTACAGGTGAGCCTGTGCTTACTTCCTAGCTCTCTTTGGAAGCCCCTGTCTTTTCTTAGATTTCAGGGTACTTGGTTGCCCTGCTGATAGGGAAAAGCCCCCGCCCGGGGGCCCTCAGGCAAAATCCACTGCTGATTGGATACATGTGAAGCTTATGGCTGATCCTACTAATCCCACTGTTAATTGGATATTGGTTGTGTGTAACCCCAAGACGTGTATAAAACTGGAGAGAAATAAGAAAGCGGTGCTCAGAATTTGGTGGTATGCCCCTCTGAGCCCACCAGCGAAATAAAAGCTGATTCTCCGACCCTCTGTGTGCTGCTCGGTTCTTTCCCTGGTCAATTGCTGTAACACTTGCTGGAACATTTTGGTTCCCTGACCGGGAAAGCCGACCGCGCTAGCCCCTTGAAGCCACCGGATCGGGTACGAGCACGGCGGATGGCGGGACCTCTAGCTTCCGCCGGCCGCAGAGCCTCGAACTCACCCGGACACTCCAGAGGGAAGGACCAGTCAGACCAAGGCCAGGACATCGGACAAGGTAGGGTCCCAGGACCCACAAAAGATAGGCCCATCAGCAAGAAGGAAGAGGAGCCTGATCACCTCCTAAGGATAGGCCCATCAGCGAGACAGGAGAGGAGCTTGATCACCTCCTAAGGATAGGGACCGCCCCCCAGTGGAGGGAATGTGTAACCTCTGTGTGAGTGGAAGGAACTCAGTGACTGCTTGCAGTCATTGTGCCTGTGGCCCCACTGCTTCAGCTACGGGGTTTGAGTGGGTCCTAACCTGCGGTTCTGTGGCGGCGGCATACGGCATAATTCCGATTCACTCCCCGTGATAGGGAGTGACTGGGCCCGGGCTCTATATGGGTACGCCTTAGCCAAGACGTGCCTAAGTTCCCTGGAGGGACACAGCCAGGCAGACACCTGAAAGAAGCCCCTACCCCTTGTCTGTCTTGTCTGTCTTGCAACAAATGAGAAAGGGGAGACGCCGGAGCAGGGACTAGAGTCTGGGTAGGGACAAGGTTCAGAAAAGGAGTGTTGTCGGTGGTGTAGGGAACGGGAGCACTGGTTAAACCAGTTAAAACATGGGAGGGTCCGAATCCAAGCCAACAGTTCTAAGGTGCATGCTGATAAATTTCACATGTTCAGTATGCAGAGTGGTGACTGGGACTCCGGGTCACCCAGGTCAATTCCCATACATAGATCCATGGCTGGAGATCACCCAAACTATGCCCCCTTTGGTTCCGTTCTGCATTGACAAGGGACAGAGTAGGGTTCTAGCAGTTCAGAGGGTCCGTGGTCTCAAGGCAAAGCTGATACATCAAGGAGACCCAATCGAGGACCCACCACCACCTTACAACCCACAAGTCACGCCACCCTCCCGGGCACCCCCAACTGCACCCGCTCCACCGCCAGCATCTCCACTACTCATCCGCTGGTTGCAGTCTGCCCAATCCCTTACTCCGGCCTTCCAGATGCCTCTGCATGAAATGTGAGGTCTGCCGCAGGTTCGGGATGACGGAACCATCCAGCCGGGGCAACCTGCTCTGTATTATAAGCCTTTCTCCACCACCAACCTATTGAATTGGAAACACCATACCCCGTCCTACTCGGAGAAACCGCAGGCCCTCATTGACCTCCT